>JAFLJL010017242.1:5000-13515 GCA_018398815.1 Conus ventricosus | reverse complement strand
GCCTCTCACACACAATGCGCCCCCCACAAAAATTTGGCATTGGACAGAGTGGAGAGTGCCCTTGTGTGAGGGACCAATGACAACTGACCACATCCTTCAAGTCTGTACGACGTATGCAGCATCCAGGAGAAAGTATGGCCAACACCGACAGCAGTGGAAGCCAAGCTGTACGGCACCCTGGAGGAGGCTGCGACGGACGGCAGCCTTCATCGAGGACACCGGGCTGCTCATCTAAGGGGATGGCGAACGAGGAAGAAGAAGAAGATTTCTGATGCTTGGGGGAAAGAATGACTGTAAACAATCAGAGAAATTAAATTGTTGATCTTTTGCCCTCAAACCCTACATTCGTCGAGTTTGTTTCCCCCTTCCCTTTTCCCAACTCTGGTCACTCTCTCTCTCCGTCTTCCCAGAAGATTACTACCAGGCAAAAACGTCAAAATCTTTCTTGTAGCAATCATTACCTTTGTATTAATGGCGAAATCTCGAGGAAGTTGATCACCATAAGATCCTAGGTGTTATTATTGATAACAATCTGTTATGGTCGAATCATATTGCGTTAGTATGTAAAAATGTGTCCAGAAAGATTTACCAGCTTTCCAGAATAAAACACTTTTTAGATCAACATAGCCGTAAGTTGTTCTTTCATGCCTATGTTGAATCTTACATAAACTATGCCTCAACAATATGGGATTCCGCTAGTGATAATATTTTAAAACCTTTATTCAGTTTACATAGACGTGCCATTAAACTGATCCTCCTGAAGTCCTCCTCCCTACTTTCTCAGAATATAAACATTTAGAAATTCTGCCTCTAAAATGGAAGCTAGTTTACAACAAAGCTCTCTTTATGTTTAATATAATGTCCGACCGTGCCCCAATGGCTTTGAAAAATAGATTCGAAATGAATAAGATTCGTCATGTTTACAAGATAAAAGTACCTCTTCCGAGAATCGATCTGTTTAAATCAAGCTTGTTGTACTCTGGTGGCTGCTTATGGAATTCTGTTATAACTTCATTCGATGTAAATACAAGCCTCCGAGTCTTTAAAAACAAATATCAAACACACCTTATGACGCAATACATGAACAGCATCTCCTGATCCTTATGGTAAGTGAATATTTGCTTTTATATCCGGCCTCTCTCTCTCTCTCTCTCTCTCTCTCTCTCTCTCTCTTGTTTGAGTAGGGTTGGTTGTGAACGGAGGGGTAGACGGGGTGAGGTGGGGTGTTTGTTACGAGGGGCGAGGATGGAATTGTTTGCAGAGAACACGGGATAGAGAGGAAAGGGAAATTGCGTGCGAATCTGGAGGGCGCAAAAATGTGTGTTGTACGCCCCCTTCCGGAACAGATTCTAGGTTTCAATATTGATTTACTATCATGTGGATTTATATTTGTGATTATTATGTGTTCTGTATTTCTATCTTTTCAGATCATGCTATTCGATAGATGTAATGTTTGACAATACATATGTGTATATGTGCGCATGGGGTTATATTTGAATTGTAATGTTATCATTTTTAATCATTATCATTCATTGATGTTGTTATTGCTATTATTATTGCTTTGAAAGGATTGTTCGACAGGTGGATGTTTGGTTAATGGTTGGGGTGTGGAGGGTGGCTTTTGTGTTTGGAATGTTTCTTTTTCATTTTTGAGGGCAAGATGCAAACAAGCCTGCTATGTGCTTATTCTTTTCCCTCATTAAACAAATTTCGTTCGTTCGTTCGTTCGTTCCCCGTCCCTTTTCTCTCTCACCGATCGCAGGCATTTTCCTCAGCTTGCCCTATGTCTCCTACCCTTACACCTTTTCCTTAGCCTCCCCCCCACCCCCCACCCCTTATTTTTTTATCCCCTTCTACCTTTCCTCCCCTCTAAACACACCTTTTGCCTTAGACCCGTTCCGAATCCCTTGAAGGAATAAAAGGAAAAAGAAAATGGTGTCTGACTCTGAAGTCGAAGCAGGGACCTTTAGATCTTCAGTGTCAACCGAGCTATTTCGGCTGACAGGAAGCACCGTATTTTTAAACTATGCAAACGCCGGTGGCAAGGCGTGTTGGAATCTCTTGGAATCCCCGACATCATTTTGCTTAGCCTTCAAGTCGCATGAAAATGCGACTAACGCGACTTTGTAACACAAACGTTATTCGCTCTTGATCTGCCTAGTTGGCAAATGAGCCGTCGTGCCAACTTTGGAAAAGATTATGCGAAAACTGTGCACTTGTGTTATCAATAACGAAGAGTGCAGACTCCAAAGGCAGGCGAACAAAGAAAAGGAGACAGACAGACAGAAAGTTCTCCAGATATCAGATGAAGTGCAGTTCAAGCGATAAAAGCGTGCTAAATCATAGACTTCATTGTTGACACTTCCACTTGGTTTTCCTCTCTGTTTCCTTCGTTTATGAATAGTAACAAAAGCATGTGATACACCGAATTATGTAAGCTGCCTTCTGATTGGCAGAAAAAAGCGGTCGGTATTCATCTGTTGGGAGGGAGGGAGGGGGGAAGGGAGGGAGGGAGAAGGGATTGTCACGTGACATTATAGAATGGTTGGGTGGTATGAATTCTGACGCCCTAGAAACGATTCTTGCCGTATCCAGAGATCGGTTTCTTGTTCGACATCTGTTTGGATAGAACACTTTTCCCCTTTTCTTTCCGAGCACAAACGTGTGTGTGTGTGTGTGTGGTGTGTGTGTGTGTGTGTGTGTGTGTGTGTGTGTGTGTGTGTGTGTGCATACATGGGTGCATGCATGTGTGCGAGCGTGCGTGCATGCGAGCATGTGTGTGTGCATATGTGTGTGTGAGTGTGTGTGTGTGTGTGTGTGTGTGTGTGTGTGTGTGTGTGTGTGTGTGAGTGTGTGTATGTGTGTGTGCGCGCGTGCGCATGTGCGTGCATCTGCGTGCATGTGTGTGTGTGTGTGAAAAAGTAGCTGAATCAAACATGAACAGAGTTTTCTTTCTTTGTTGTTTGCTGTTTCATCGTCGTCACTCCGCAAGTGGCCTTTACCCTCACGTCGTCCATTCTGGATCCCTGTCCACACAAACACCTGAGCCTGTCCCGCTTCATTCCCAACACCAGCAATCCATACAGAGCAGTTCCTGTTAAATCGTCATGAGGCACCCCCCCCCCCCCCCCCCCAACCGGAGGAGACACTGCACTGCTGGCGAGTCACTTGGCTGTTCTTCAGTGGCGCCTGTTGTGTTTCAGCATAAACATGTTTATTGTAATTAATGCACTGAGTACGGAATCCACCGAAAAAAAGGTTATTTAGATAGAAAATAAGATTCTTGTGATTAAACACAGCAATGCACTCTTCGTTAAACAATGAATGAATACATACCATAGCATTGTTTGCTTTTCGCACGTGAGAACTGGGTCTGCGCCTCAGTACGCACTACCCCTGGTCAAGTCCATTGTCGTAAGATGGGGGTTGCACCTTTGTTGTTGTTGTTTTTCTGTGTTATCCCTGGTCAAGTCCGTTGTCGCCAGATGGGGGTTGCACCTTTGTTGTTGTTGTTTTTCTGTGCTATCCCTGGTCAAGTCCATTGTCGTAAGATAGGGGTTGCACTTTTGTTATTGTAGTTTTTCTGTTATCCCTGGTTAGGTCCATTGTCGCCAGATAGGGGTCGCACCTTTGTTGTTGTTGTTTTTATGTGCTATCCCTGGTCAAGTCCATTGTCGCCAGATGGGGGTTGCACCTTTGTTGTTGTTGTTTTTCTATGCTATCCCTGGTCAAGTCCATTGTCGTAAGATGGGGGTTGCACCTTTGTTGTTGTTGTTTTTCTGTGCTATCCCTGGTCAAGTCCATTGTCGCCAGATAGGGGTTGCACCTTTGTTGTTGTTGTTTTTCTGTGTTATCCCTGGTCAAGTCCATTGTCGCCAGATGGGGGTTGCACCTTTGTTGTTGTTGTTTTTCTGAGTTATCCCTGGTCAAGTCCATTGTCGTAAGATGGGGGTTGCACCATTGTTGTTGTTGATGCTGTTTTTCTGTGCTATCTCTGGTCAGGTCCATGGTCGTAAGATGGGGGTTGCACCTTCGTTGTTGTTGTTTCTCTGTGCTATCCCTGGTTGGGTCCATTGTCGTAAGGTGTGGGTTGCACCTTTGTTGTTGTTGTTTTTCTGTGCTATCCCTGGTCAAGTCCATTGTCGTAAGGTGGGGGTTGCACTTTTGTTGTTGTTGTTATTCTGTGCTATCCCTGGTTAGGTCCATTGTCGCCAGATTGGGGTGACACTTTTGTTGTTGTTGTTTTTCTGTGCTATCCCTGGTCAAGTCCATTGTCGTAAGATGGGGGTTGCACCTTTGTTGTTGTTGTTGTTTTTGTGCTATTACCGGTCAAGTCCATTATCGTATGATGGGGGTTGCACTGTTGTCGTCGTTGTTTTTCTGTGCTGCTGTTCACGTGGTCCCAGTGGAGAAGAATGGAGAGACTGTTGGGGTAAGTACACTCCAGTTGTTTTTGAGACTCGGGGTAAGTACACTCCAATTGTTTTTTTAGACTGTTGGGGTAAGAACACTCCAGTTGTTTTTGAGACTGTTGGGGTAAGTACACTCCAATTGTTTTTTAAACTGTTGGGGTAAGTACATTCAAATTGTTTTGAGACTGTTGGGGTAAGTACACTCCAATTGTGTTTTAGACTGTTGGGGTAAGTACATTCAAATTGTTTTGAGACTGTTGGGGTAGGTACATTCAAATTGTTTTGAGACTGTTGGGGTAAGTACACTCCAATTGTTTTTTAGACTGTTGGGGTAAGTACACTCCAATTGGTTTTGAAACTGTTGGGTAAGTACATTCAAATTGTTTTGAGACTTTTGGGGTAAGTACATTCAAATTGTTTTGAGACTGTTGGGGTAAGTACATTCAAATTGTTTTGAGACTGTTGGGGTAAGTACATTTAAATTGTTTTGAGACTGTTGGGGTAAGTACATTTAAATTGTTTTGAGACTGTTGGGGTAAGTACGTTCAAACTGTGTTGAGTCTGTTGGGGTAAGTACATTCAAATTGTTTTGAGACTTTTGGGGTAAGTACATTCAAATTGTTTTGAGACTGTTAAGGTAAGTACATTCAAATTGTTTTGAGACTTTTGGGGTAAGTACATTCAAATTGTTTTGAGACTTTTGGGGTAAGTACATTCAAATTGTTTTGAGACTTTTGGGGTAAGTACATTCAAATTGTTTTGAGACTGTTGGGGTAAGTACATTCAAACTGTGTTGAGTCTGTTGGGGTAAGTACATTCAAATTGTTTGAGACTTTTGGGGTAAGTACATTCAAATTGTTTTGAGACTGTTAAGGTAAGTACATTCAAATTGTTTTGAGACTGTTGGAGTAAGTACATTCAAATTGTTTTGAGACTGTTGGGGTAAGTACATTCAAATTGTTTTGAAACTTTTTGGGTAAGTACATTCAATTTGTTTTTTGAGACTGTTGGGGTAAGGAGATTCAAATTGCTTTTGAGACTGTTGGGGTAAGTATATTCAAATTGTTTTGAGACTCATATGTAATACGATGCTACATGCAGGGTAAGTACGATAAACAGCGTCTTTCCGGGGCGTGGGAATTTTGCTGAAGGCGCGCGCTAGCTGGAACTGGCTCTGTGACGGACAACACGTGCCCTGCGCGCGGCGGTGAGAAAGAAGTAGACTACAGCCGCCATGGAGTGTACATTGCCGTCAGCTTACGGCCAGTAGAAGTAGACTACAGCCGCCATGGAGTGTACATTGCCGTCAGCTTACGGCCAGTAGAAGTAGACTACAGCCGCCATGGAGTGTACATTGCCGTCAGCTGACGGCCAGTAGAAGTAGACTACAGCCGCCATGGAGTGTACATTGCCGTCAGCTGACGGCCAGTAGAAGTAGACTACAGCCGCCATGGAGTGTACATTGCCGTCAGCTGACGGCCAGTAGAAGTAGACTACAGCCGCCATGGAGTGTACATTGCCGTCAGCTTCATGGAGTGTACATTGCCGTCAGCTTCATGGAGTGTACATTGCCGTCAGCTTCATGTAGTGTACATTGCCGTCAGCTTCATGGAGTGTACATTGCCGTCAGCTTCATGGAGTGTACATTGCCGTCAGCTTCATGGAGTGTGCATTGCCGTCAGCTTCATGGAGTGTGCATTGCCGTCAGCTTCATGGAGTGTGCATTGCCGTCAGCTTCATGGAGTGTGCATTGTCGTCAGCTTCATGGAGTGTACATTGCCGTCAGCTTCATGGAGTGTGCATTGCCGTCAGCTTCATGGAGTGTGCATTGCCGTCAGCTTCATGGAGTGTACATTGCCGTCAACTTACGGCCAGCGGTAAGCGTAAGGCACCCACAAGGGCCCGCTCCAGAGGGCGCCACCACGTGCGTGCAGCGACATTGCCCATGAACTGACCAACCCTCAACGACATTGCCCATGAACTGGCAAACCCCCAACGACATTGCCCATGAACTGGCCAACCCCCAACGACATTGCCCATGAACTGGCCAACAGCCAACGACATTGCCCATGAACTGACCAACAGCCAACGACATTGCCCATGAACTGACTGGCCAACCCTCAACGACATTGCCCATGAACTGGCCAACCCCCAACGACATTGCCCATGAACTGGCCAACCCCCAACGACATTGCCCATGAACTGGCCAACACCCAACGACATTGCCCATGAACTGACCAACAGCCAACGACATTGCCCACGAACTGACCAACATCCAACGACATTGCCCATGAACTGGCCAATCCCCGACGACATTGCCCATGAACTGGCAAACCCCCGACGACATTGCCCATGAACTGGCCAACCCCCGACGACATTGCCCATGAAGTGGCCAACAGCCAACGACATTGCCCATGAACTGGCCAACCCCCGACGACATTGCCCATGAACTGGCCAACCCCCGACGACATTGCCCATGAACTGGCCAACCCACGACGACATTGCCCGTGAACTGGCCAACCTCCGACGACATTGTCCATGAAGTGGCCAACAGCCAACGACATTGCCCATGAACCGGCCAACCCCCGACGACATTGCCCATGAACTGGCCAACCCGCGACGACATTGCCCATGAAGTGGCCAACAACCAACGACATTGCCCATGAACTGACTGGCCAACCCACAACGACATTGCCCATGAACTGGCCAACCCACAACGACATTGCCCATGAACTGACTGGCCAACCCACAACGACATTGCCCATGAACTGACTGGCCAACCCACAACGACATTGCCCATGAAGTGGCCAACATCCAACGACATTGCCCATGAAGTGGCCAACACCCAACGACATTGACCATGAAGTGGCCAACACCCAACGACATTACCCATGAACTCGCCAACATCCAACGACATTGCCCATGAAGTGGCCAACACTCAACGACATTGCCCATGAACTGGCCGACATCCAACGACATTGCCCGTGAAGTGGCCAACAGCCAACGACATTACCCATGAACTGGCCGACATCCAACGACATTGCCCATGAAGTGGCCAACATCCAACGACATTGCCCATGAACTGGCCAACAGCCAACGACATTGCCCATGAACTGGCCAACACCCAACGACATTGCCCATGAACTGGCCAACACCCAACGACATTTCCCGTGAACAGGCCAACATCCAACGACATTTCCCGTGAACTGGCCAACACCCAACGACATTTCCCGTGAACTGGCCAACACCCAACGACATTGCCCGTGAACTGGCCAACACCCAACGACATTGCCCTTGAAGTGGCCAACATTCAACGACATTGCCCTTGAAGTGGCCAACAGCCAACAACATTGCCCGTGAACTGGCCCACGCCAGAGACCTCGACACCAACTCACCAGGTGCAGAAATATGGAGATGACCTCGAAACTGAGGTCACCATGAGAGCAGGGCATGAAGGGCCACAGAATTTGTGGCTTGTGTGTGTCTATCGTTGAGGACGAGGATGAGGATGAGGATGATGCTATGGAGTCCTATTCCATGAGTAGTGTTTACTTTAAGTTACCACGACAACAAATACAACAACAGTTGATCATCATCATCATCATCATCATCAACATCATCATCATTATTATTATCATCATCATCATCATCATCATCATCATCATCATCATCATCATCATCATCAACATCATCATCATTATTATCATTATCATCATCATCATCATCACTACCACCATCATGATCATAATCACTATTATCATCAACATCATCATCATTACTCACCCTCCCTAAATCAGCCTAATCAATGAGTGACAACCCCCCCCCCCTCCGAACCCCAAACAATCACTGTTAAGAGTCGGTAACTTTATCACAATCACCACACCACCACCCCATCCTCAAACCAATGGCGACAATACTGACATCGACAACAACAACAACAACAACAGAAAACCAGCAGTGACAGCGCAACGACGTTAACCAGCAAGTAGCCCCGACCACAATTACGACAACGATAGAACTAACTATGCAAACACAATAACGACAACGATAGAACTAACAATGCAAAACACATAACGACACGATAGAAACTAACAATGCAAAAC
>JAFLJL010017241.1:25000-41636 GCA_018398815.1 Conus ventricosus | reverse complement strand
CACCCCTGTTTTTTCCCTCTTTTTCCAAAAAACCCCCCTTTAAAGCCCCACCCCAATCCCAAGACTTCACGGGGAAAAAAGGGTCTTGTCCTGCCTGCCCTAAACCATCAGCGACACATCTATGCCTGACTTCCTTGCTGGAAGACTAACGGTTTATCAACCTTCCCCCCCTTCTGCTCCGTGTTTGAACTGCTGCCCCTTAGCAGCAACAACTCAGGATCCGGGGATCCCTTTCCCCGGAATTTTCATGAAAAAATCAAAAGGGGGTTTTCCATCACCAACGCAGCAACTCCCCTGAGAAAAAGGGGGTACGTACTTCTATCTTAGCAACGGGAAACTCCCTCACAGTGCATCGATTAGAGTACAGGTCGGATTTGCCCTGAAAAATCCCCTTTCTCAAACCAGCGTTGTTCTAACAACCACATGAAAAACCAGTGTCTCGAAACTTTTTACCCTCGCGGGCCATCCACCCTTCCCCCACTGTAACAACACTCACCTATGCCCTCCCCCTGACAGACTGCTTTCCAGTGAAGCCATACTGCACTCCACCCTCTTCAATTGGATTTTTGGCCCACTAGTCGTTTCCCCTGGCGACCCTTATCACTTCTGAAGGGTGCTGCCTTCTGGAAACCTCTCACAATCCCTCGCCACATGCCCCCTTCTTGTGAAAAATGAAACCCCTAATGCCCTTTTCCCCTTCCTTCGCCCCCCACGGGGTTTTGCAGACTTTGCAGAAAATTTCCCCAGTCCCTTGCACTCTTCTCACCGGCCTAGCCCCTGTTTCTCCTGCATTTAGGCCCAAACGTGCCCTTTACACCTCGCGCTTCAACAACTCCCTGCGTCCTGGCTGCTCTTTTCAAATGTATGGTTAATCAGGGCGCAACCTGAAAAACGTTCTTCAAACAGCTCTTTCATTCAGCAAACTTTTTTTTCGTACCACTAACTCTAACCCTTTTCAAAATATTTTCTAAACGTGCACCAAACTGATGTACGTTCACCCGCTTGTAATTTAGCTAAAAATTTTCCCGAACCCCTCCCCTTGTGAGGGCAAATCCTTTCATCAAAATTTTCCCTTACAGCGCCGAAATCAAGGGTTGTTTTTGGTAACGCAGGAAAATTTTTCCTTACCCGTCTTAACGGAAAAAACCCCCCCCCGGGCCAAACCCCCCTGGCCAAAAAAACGAAAAATTTAAAAATCGGTTCCTAAAATTTGGGCAATTTTGGGGGGGGGGCCCCCAAAGGGACTGGAAAAACCCCCAACCTCGGTGGTTCCCTTTGTACCTCATTTTTAACTCAATTGAAACCTTTTAAATTTTTTTTCCTCTCTTCCTTTTCTTTTTTTTCCGCTCCCCCTTTTTTTTCCCCCTTTTTCCCCGCCCCTAATCCCCAAACCTTTCCCCCCTTTCTTTTTTCTAAACCTTTTTTAAACTCCTTCACCGCCCACCTCTTTTCCCCCCTTCTCCCTTTTTCCTTTTTTCCCTCCCCTCTTTTCCCCCCAAAAACCCCCCCTTTTTTTTTCTTTTTTTCCCCTTTTCTTCTTTTTTTTTTTTTTTCTTTTTTTTTAAAAAATTTTTTTTCCACCCCCCTTTTTTCCCCCCTCTTCCTCCTTTTTTTTGGGCCCCCCCTTTTTTTTCCCCCCCCCCTTCCTTTTCAATTTAACCCTTTTTTCTAAATCCAAAATTTTCCCGGGTGCTCCCAAATTTTCCCCGGGGTAAGGCTCCCCCCCCCAACCCTTGTTCCCAACTCATTTCTCCCCCCTTAACTTTTTCCCCCCCTTCTCATTGCTTCTCAACAACCCTCCCCAAAATCCATTCAACTCTTCCTCCCCCACCTAAACCCTTCCCCCCGAAATTCCTACTTTCCACGGTTTTTCACATCGCCTTCCTTCCCCTTTTTTTTTTCCTTTTCACCTTCACTTCCAAACAAATTTCTTCCTTGGCCCCCTGCCACCCCCCTCGCACTTTCGGGGCCCCCCAAAGAGGCCCCCCCTTAAGGGGAAAATTTTCACACACTTCCCTTTCTTCCCCTCCGCTTCCTCCTCCCTCTCTCCGCCCCCTTACCTTTCTTCCTCCTTTTCTCTTTCTTTCTCCTTTTGCAACTCCCTCCCCACCTCTCTTTCCCCCCCCCGCCCACTCCGGCAAATCTCCCTGGTTCCTTCTCCTCCCCAATTTCCCCCCTTCCCCCCCTCCCCTCCTCTCTTTCTTCTCCCTTCTTCCTCTCACCCCCCTTTCCTCTAAACTCTTTCAACCAACTTTTTTTTCCCCTCACGCCCACCCCTTTTCCCCTTCCTTTCCAACTCCCCCCTCCCCCCTCTCTTTTTCCCCCCCCCTTTTTCCCCCTTTCCCCCCCCACCCCCCCCCCCTCCCGCACCCTTCTGGCATCCCCTACCGGCGCCCCTCCCCATCGGGCGGTCCTCTGCCCCGCCTCCCCTCGGGGTCCTTTGTCCCCGCTTCCCCCAAATTGCCTCCCCGGCTCCTTTCCACCCCGGCGCTCCATTTCCTCTGGCCCCCTTCCTCCCCTTCCCTTTCCCCCGGCCCCCCTTTTGGCCTCCTACCTCCCCTTTTTTTCTTTCCCCCTCCCCCCTTTGTTTATTTTCCACAAAAGGGGCACCCCCCCCTCCCTTTTTTTTCCCCCGGGGGTTCAAACCCTCACCCTTCTTACCCTCTTTAAATTTTTTTCCTCCCCCCTCCCTTTCCCTCCATCCCACTCCTTCCCCTTTAATTTCAACCCATCCCTTTTTTCCCTTGGGGGCTTTCAAAAATTTTCAACATGACCGCCTGTTTTAACTCATTGTAAAAGGGGCGAGTAAAATTGGGGTTCAGTATTTTTCCGGGCCTCGTCCCCGAAGAAAACTCCCTCTAATTCCTTTGGGATTTTAAAATCATGACAGTACCCCTTTAAAACCCCTTTCCCCTCGTGGTGGCAATTGGTCTTTTTTTTTGGGTTAGCTTGATTTCACCCCCACCACACACTCCCTTCCCCTCTCTTCTTTCCCGGGCGACGTGAAAATTGGCTAGTCATTCGACCCAGGGGTCGGACCTTTCCTGCCCAAAAACCATCGAGGGTGGGGTAGCTACTTAGTCGGGTTGGTGGACAGACCGTCCCCGTAGGGATTAGGTTTAAGTCCCCGCTGGGGCCCAAATTGGCGGGTGAGTCTGATGGGGGCGTGGGAGACTTTTTTTAAACCAGACATCGGGCGTGGGTCGGGTTTTATTAGTGGGTTTTTCTGGTGGAAGCCCGCCCCCGTAAAGCCTTTCCCGCTATGTTAAATTGGCGGGGAACCCGGGAAAATATGGCCTCGGGCCTAGCGCTCAAAATATTTGAGTTTGAGCTTATTCCGAAAAACCCGGGGACCCCCGCCTTTGGGTTTTTTAAATTTTTGCCCGTGACAGAGAGAAGAGGGAGATTTTTCTCACACCCACCCCTCAGACTTTTAATGACCCCCTTTGGGCACAAAAAAGGAAAAATCACCAAACCCTGAGACACACCGGGGTTTAATTAAAACCATAATTTTTGTGGGCGTAACACGAATATTACTGCGTTTCCTTACCCAAAGCGGGCTTTAAAAACTTTTACTTCACTGAGATCGCCGTTGAAAGAAATTTTTCACTCTAGCATGTTTATGCCCGTTCGTGAGCGTGTTACGAAAAAATTTTTAAAGTCGAAACAATATGGACGCCTGTTTTAAAAGGGTTTGTATTTTAAATTGCATGATTCTAGCAGTAGTTTTAAGTTATGATTTTTTCTTTAAAAAAAAAGAAAAACTTTTTAAAACCGGGGTTCCCCCAAAAAACCGTAACTAACAAAAACAAACTAGCCTCAAACCCTTTGGCCTTTTTGGGCAGGACAAGAAAAAACAAACCAAAAAACAATGTAAAGAGTGAATTAGGGGGAAAAAACAAGTGAAGGGTAAAAAAGTCCTGGGTTCGATTTTTTTTGGCTTAAAAAGGGAAATTTTAAAAGAAAAAAAGAAAGGTTCGGGGGAGGGGGAGGAGGGAGGAGAGACGAGATGAAAAAGATCCCTTTTCAAAAAATAAACTTTAATCTCTTCACTGACAGAAAAACGAGAAGCGAAGGAGAACGGGGGCGAACAAAATGGCTTTAAAATTTGAAAAATTATTTAAAATTTTTCCACTGACAAAAAAGAGAATCTTTGATTTCTGTATTCTGAAAAAAAAGTTTCAATATGCTCGCAAAAAAGTCGACTTTCGTCGGGTCGGGTGAAAACTTTCAAAAAGATCAGACTAGTTACTTTGTGGCTCTAAAGTTTTACTTGCCCCATTTTGTCGTTTTACAGTGCTGTATTTGATTGGTTTTGCAAGATGTTCTTGATACTTCGAAAGACCATTTAAATTTAAAGATAACCCCAGGGAAATTGGGGGCATGGTTTTTTTTTTTCTATGCTATTGAAATCCATTTTTGAATAGAGGGGATTTTGGGGTTTGTTTTTTTTTTTTAATAAAAAACAAAAAAATGATTATTTTTATTTGTGCCAATCACGGTGTGCTCAAACAGTCATTTATTAAATTATTTAAGCCGTGTTTTGGGGGTAAAAAACAGTGCCCAAGCCGTGCTTTGGGGGGTCAAACAGTGACCAAGTCATCTGCGTATAAAATGAAATTTAAAAAAAAAATGTAAGTTTGGGGGTTTCATTTTTGCATTCTTTTTTAAAAAAACATTGTCCAGTAAAATTAGTTAAAAGGGTTCTTTAAAGATTCTTTAAAAGAGCCCTTGGGGCTTGAACCCGTTACCTTAGAAAGCACCTTTGCCCAAAATAGACCCCGGGGGGTTTTGGAAATTTTCCTTTTTGCATTTGAAAAAGATTCAAAACCGTATTACACAGGCATCGAAAAAATACCTTTTAAAATAAAACCTGTTGTTTCTACAAACAAATTATTTCCCCGGGGTTTCTTCATAACAAATGTTGTCAAAGGCTTTCCCAAAAAAACCCCAAACTAAAATTCCCCCTTCTTCCTAAATATTGCAGTGTGTGTTTTGTGCGTCCTTTGGTTTTTTGTGTCGTGCCGTCGCGCGCGCGGTGTGTGTGTGTGGCGTCCGGGTTGAGTAAAAAAAGCGCGGCCCTTTGGGATATGATTCGTTTTCGTGTTTTGTTTATGTTTGAGTGAATGTTTATGTTTTGGGGCCCCGCGCAGTGGGCGTTTCTTCAGTTTTCTCTTTTCGTTTTTTGCCCCTCTTTGCAAAATAACTTTGTTTATAATAATAAAAAAAACAAAAATTTTAAATGGCAAATTTTTGTTGTTTTGGGGTGTGTTTTTGAAAGCTATGGGCTCAAAAAAAGGTTTAAAACCCATTGTATGAATTTTGGGAGGTACGTCTGTTGTGACCCCAGGAATTTGGGTTTTGGGGTAAACTTAAAAAAAAAATAAAACCCTTTAAAAAACCGTTAAAAAAATGTTTTTAACGGGTTTTAGAGGGCATCTTTTTCCTTTTGCTTTTCTTAAAAAGCCCTTGTTGGGCATTGGCCCCAGGTACAGGACTACTTCTCTAAAAATTTTGGGGCCTTTTTTTTTGGCAGTTTAAAAAAAAAATTTATTTTTAACGTTTTAAAAAAATTTTTTAAAAAAACCAAACCCTATAAAAGAAACTGTTTTTTTAAAACCCCAATTTTTCTTGAAATTTAGGGAGGTACCTTTGGACCCAAGGGTGGGTTTTTGGGTTTAAACCCCAAAAAAAAAAAAAAAACCTTTAAAAAAACCCTTAGAAAACTGCTATAAAAGGTTTTCAAAAAGTTTTTTTTTCCCCTTTCTTTTCATCAAATGGTCGTTGTGGGGCAATTTCAAAAGGGGCATCGAAACCAAAATTACATTTCCCCCAAATAACATAGGGTTTTATTGGACCGTTTTTCCCACGACAGTTATTTAAAGACCGTTTAAAACCGTTAACAAACCTTTCCCCCCCCCCAAAAAACCCAAAAAAAAAACAAACTTTTCTGATGTTGGCGGCCCAAAGGGGGCGTAGTCGCCACCAAAAAATTTGGGATGAGGCTAGAGGGAAAAACTGTGGATAAAAATTGGGTTTATTCGATATTTTTTTTGGGCCGTTATTTATCCCCGTTTTTAAAAAAGTTTTTTTTCTAAAAATTTTGACCTTTCTTGATTTAAATTTGGGTATACAGGGTAGTTTTAAAATTTCTGAACAAATTATACAACCTTCAAACGAACCGAAACTTTAAAAATTTACCGTTAAAAAACCGGGTTTTTATTAAAATTTTTAAACCCTTCTTGATGGGGAAAACGGGATACAGAAACAGTTTTACCCGCTGAACAATTATATAAACTTACACGAACAGAAACTTTAAAAATTTAGCGTTAAAAAATCGTTTTAAAATCCGTTATTTTCTAAATTTTGACCCTTTTTGGTGAAATTTTGGGATAAGGGGCAGTTTTACACGCTGATCAATGAAAAAAACAAATATGAACAGGAAAAAATTAAAAAATTTCGGTTTTAAAAACCCTTTTAATTTTTTAAATTTAGAGATGGAAAACAAACCCAAAAAAGCATTATTTTTAAATTTTGACCTTTTTTTTATGAAAAATTTTGGGATACGGTGCAGTTTTACACGTGATCCCAAAGATAGACAAATAATTTTGGGAAAAAAAACCTTTCAATTGACCCCTTAAAAACCCTTAATTTCTAAATTTAGAGATGGTAGTTGCAGAGGATTTCAGAAATACAAACCCAAGTTATGATGCCCCGGCAAAACCCTTTTGATTTTTGTCTGTCAAACCCAAAGCCATTGGGCAGACATTTTCTTCCCGGGGGCAGATCTGACCGTTGGGTTTTTTAAAACATGGAATGTTCTCGTTGCAGCCTCACGAACTGGAAACGCAGAAACATGACTAAAAACCTTTGCGGGGCCCCCCAGGGGGAAAACCAGAAATTTTTGGGCTACCCAGGGCCCTTTCCCAAAAAGACATATAAAAATCGTGAAAATGCAATCTTTTTCACGGGGTTGTCATGTTTGAGTTTTGGGTTTAACGTTTCCGGGGCCCAAAACAAAAGGTAAGCAGTTGGGGGTCCGTACATTAGCCCGACACCTTTCTTGGGGCCCGGGGGGGGTCATCGGGGTGAACTACGGTTCCCTTTTAGCTGGAAAACATTCCCACGTTAAAATTTCCAAGAACCAAAACCGGGATTTGAAACCCCCGCCTTTGGATCATGAGTCCAGCCCCTTATCCCCTAAAGGTTTTTTGGGGGCCCTTTCCGAGGTTTTTCATTTTTGGGGCCCCTTTTTAACAAGGGTTTTAGAATTTATCGGGAATTTCCCCAAAAAAAGTACAGGGGGATCCCCCTATTGCCCGTTAAGCATTTCGAAAAAAAATCGTAGGGGAAAAAAGATTGGGGAGGTAAGAAGGGAGTTGGGGGTCCCCAAAAAATTGGGGGGAATAGATAGGGGGAGGTGGGGGAATTGGTTCGCATGGAAAAAACGAAACAAACCCAAAAAGGGAATTTTTTTGTAATTTTCTTTAAAATGGTGGAAAAGAGGGGGGGCCAGAAAATTAAATTTACAGGAAAACCCGGGGCGAAGCCGGGTACAAAACCCGGCTAGTCCCAATATAAAAAAGGCAAATTCTGTCCCGTGTGTGTGTGTCTGTGTTCGGGTAAAGACTCAAAAACGACTCAACCCCATTGTTTAAGAAATTTGGCATGAATTTTTTTTTGTGACCCGGGGGATTTGGGTTTTTTTCTTTAAACTTTAAAAAAATAAACCCCTTTTTAAAAACCCTTAAATTTTAAAAAATTTAGAAACCCTTCTTGATTTAAATTCGGTAACAGTGCAGTTTTTAAAAAGCTTTAAAAATGATATTTCAACTTAAACGAACCCGGGAAAAATTTAAAAAATTGGGCCCTTTTTAAAAAAAGTTACTAAATAAAATTTTGGAAACCCTTCCCGAAAAAATTCGGGATACGGGTTGGGAGTTTTACAAAGCTGAACAATGAAATACAAAATTACACGAACGGAGACTTAAATTGACCGGTTTAAAAAACCGTTTTTTAAAATAAATTTAGACCGTTCTTGAAAGAAAATTTGGTATACAGAAGCATTTTTACACGCTGAAAAAATGAAATACAACTTTCATGAACGGAAACTTTAAAAAAAAAACCGTTAAAAAACCCTTATTATTTTTAAAAAATTTAAAAAACCCTTCCCTTTTTAAAAATTTGGTAACAGATGCATTTTAAAAACGCTGAACAAAAAAATAAACTATTTCACGAAAAGGAAAATTTAAAAATTTAGCGGTTTAAAAAACCCTTAAAGATCCGTTTTTTCTAAATTTTGACCTTTTTTTGATGAAAAAATTTTTTAAACAGGGGAAGTTTTGCACGCTGATCAATTTAAGACCCAAATAATATGAACAGAAAAATTAAGATTGACCGTTAAAAAAACCTTAATTTCTAAAATTTTGAGATGGTAGTTTTGAAAAGGATTTTTAGTAAAACACCGACATTTGAAAGTCTGCAAAAACCCCCTTTTTTTTTGCCCGTCAACAAGAGCCTTTGGGCAGACAAAATTTATCCCGTGGGGGAGATTTTGACCCCAAAAACCCTGTTTTTTCACATGGGAAAGTTTAGTTGCAGCAAACACGAACTGGAAGCGCAAAAAAAAAACTTAAATATACTTGCGCCAAACAGGGGGGACCAAAAAATTTTTCAACCCCAAACCCTCCAAAACAAAATACATCGTGAAAATGCAATCTTTTCACAGAGTTGTCATGTTTGAGTTGGGGTTTAAAGTCCGGCCCAAATCAAGGGTATGCAGACGGGTGGTCCATCACATTAGCCTGACACCTGCGGGGCCCCCGGGGGGATTTCGGGGGAACAATGGTTATTTGAGCCCGAAAACATTTTCCCCGTTAAAATTTCCAAGACCAAACCCCGGGGGTTTGAAACCCGACCTTTTTGGGTCATGATTTCCAAAGGGCCCTTTTCCACTGGTTTTAAAGGCGGCCCCTTTCAGATTTTTCATTTTGGGCACTTCAATCGAGGAATTGAGAATGCAACGGTAAATTTTAAGTACAGCAAACCCTCTATCGACTGTGTAACTTTTTACAAAAAAAAGGGGAGGTAAAATTGAATTTAGGGCAAGGGAAGGGGCATAGAGCAGGGGGAGGACAGCTACCCCCGAAAAAAGGAGAGTGAGGATCTGATGGAGGGGCCCTAAAAGGGAAAAATGAAAGCTTGGGCAAGAGAAATCATCGCACCAACCCTGGTTGTCCCCCACAACCCTTACCCCCTACATTAGTTCAACAGCCAATCAATGTTGGGAAAAAAACCGTCATAGAGAAGGGGGTGGACAAAACTACCCCAAGTACAGGAGACGTGAGGGGTCTGATGGAGGGTTTTTTTTTTAAAATTAGCCCAAAAAACCCTCCCCCGGGGCACAACAGACTTTCCTTTCCAAATTAAAAGACAACGTGAAACCCTTTCCCCTAAAATTAGGGCAAAAAAGCCCCATCAATGTGGGAAAATTTCATCCTTTTAAGGGAGGGTGAGGGGGCTTACCCCAAGTACAGGGGACGTGAGGAGTCCGATGGAGATTTTTTTTAAATTTTGCCAAAACCATCCTCGGGTTTTTGGGGCTGAAAAAAAATTTCCCCGTTTTTTTAAAAAAACCAAGAACCCAAAACCGGGAATTTGAAAACCACACCTTTGGTCATGAGTCCAGCGCCTTATCCCCCCACTAGGTTAAAGGGGGCCCTTTAAAAAGGGGTTTTTCTTTTTGGGGCCTTTTAATCGAGGAATAGAGAAAGCATCGGTAATTCAATTTAATAAAAGGGATCCCTCTATCGACTGGTATCTTATTTTCGAAAAAAAATTTTTGAGGTAAAAAATTTATTGAGAGGCAAAAAGGGTCATAAAGGGGAGGGTGAGGACAGTAAAACCCCAAGTACAGGAGATGAGGGGTTTGAAAGGAGGGCATATGGGTTTTGACGCTTGGACAGAGAAAAAAATCCAAACGTCACCCAAACCCTTGGGGTTTTCCCCAACAAAACCCTTTTACCCCCTACATTAATTTAAAGGGCCCCATCAATTTTTGGAAAAAAAAAAAGCAGTAGCAAAAAACCTTTAAAAACGTTTTGAAATAAGTCCACAAGGGAACAGGGCCCCAAGCCGTCTTCCAACCCCCAACCCAAAACCCGGGAGGTGAAGGAACAGCTCCCAACCCCCCTCCCGTCGTTGAAGGAAACCAAATGTACCCGAATGCCCGGTACAAAGGCAACATCGAGGGGACCTTTTAAAACCCCCTTGGGGTTTGACCTGCATGGCCACCCCCTTTGGGCAGAAAACCCGCTGTCCATTTGGAGAATTTTGGGCCATGGGTTAAAATTTAAACCAACAAAAGCAGCGCAAAGAGCACAAGGGCCCCTCCCCCAGAAAACAACCCTTAAACCCCCAACTTTTGACAAAGCCCCTCAAGACCCTTTCAGCCGAAAAGCTGAAGTAGTGGAAAAAATCCCCGAGCACTTTACATGGGTGTCCCCTCAGAAAAATGTGGAAAAAACAAAAGGGGGACTGCAAAACCGGCCATTGTACCCGTATCCCTTTCCCGCCAGGGGGAGTGCTACTTTGAGGGTTTTACTCAGCGTTTTGAAAGGGCCCCGTTCGTACGAGGAGCGGGAAAATTTAAAAGGGGTATGGGCCACAACAATTTTTTGAGAAGCTTGGGAATTCTTGGACCCTAGGGGAAGACCCCTTCACAACTTGCCCCCGGGGGAAGCCTCCTCTTTTCAAGACCCCGACTGCTGGGGTGATTTTTGTATTTCCTGGTGGCCCTTCAACCCCCGTAAAAACCCCGGGAACCCGTGGAACTCTTCAAGACCATCCTTTCCCGAAGATTTCCCCTTCCAAGTCCGGAAAGATGGGGCTTTATGAAAACGCATACAAAGATTCCATCTACAACCAAGCCTTTCTTTGATTTTAGCACCAAACCTTCCTTCTTGGGGGCAAGATAAGAGGAGTATGGGGGTGGCCCCCAGTCACACCAAAAACAAACTTTTGGGCCCCAAAAAATATTTCCCGGGGACCAAATTTCGACCCCTGCTGCACTCCGGGGGAGCAGCTGAAGAAACCCGTTAAAAAGCTGACACTTACCAAGGGGAGGGCGTGTACGACAGCTTTTTGGGCCAAGGTTTTAGGGAAGGCGGATCCCCCACAACTCAACTTTAAATTTTTCCTTTATTTCCCAAGAGGGACAGGAAAGACCCCTCCCGAATTTTAACCGAAAAAGGGCCCCCCCACAAACCAAAAAAAGTGCTAGCCACTGCTTCCGGGGGCATTGCCGTTCTTCTTTTGCTGGGTTTGGGGGGACAGGAATAGCACTTTCAAGGCCCTCTGGATGCCCACAAAACAAGGGAAAAGCCAACCTCTTTTGTCAAGCGGGGTCCCAAAGTTGGCCAAAGTCCCCAAAGAGGCTGCAAAACCCTCATTAATTCATGAAGTCCCCCTGACCCCCAAAGCTGTCTTCGAGGGCCCTGGACTCCCACGTGCAGGACATCACCCAAGGGCACAGGCCAAAGGGAAAACATCCCCAAACCCGTTCCCGTGGGGACTTCAGGCAGCCCCCTGTCGTCCTCAAAGGCCACCAGAGCCCCCCCCCAAATTTTAAAGCCGTCTGAAGAAGGGGGCAGAGCATGATTGTTAAACGTCTAAAACCCCAAAATGGGAGCCCACCTTGGGCTGGAAAACCCCAAAAAAACAGGGCCCGCTTCGGGCCAAAAATTTTTGCTTGACATTGGGAAAGGTGCCATTGGGCAAGTTTTTAGATACTAAAATTGGTCCACCAGCACCTGCCAGTTTTTTGTAGCCGGAGGATCTGATAGAAAGGCCTAACCCCCACTTCATGCTCACTGGAGAAAACAGATTTTGGGGTTTGCGGGGAAAAGGGCCCTAAACTCCTCCCCGAAAAGGACGTCAACAGGCTGAAAAAGAAAATTTGTTTGCCCGACTTTTCCCCCGGGGAGGAAACCTGTTAAAAGATTGTTGACAAAGGCCAAGAATTTATGACAGGGGGGTCCCCTTTTTTCCCAAGAAAATCCTTTAAATCCCCTTGAGATTTTTTTGGACTTCCACCGCATAAAAATGTTGCTGAAAACTTTGGGGCCCCATTTCCCAAAATTTTTTTCACTGGACCCGCCCAAAAAGATTTAATGGCACCCCGATGTGTTTTTCACCGACCCGCACAGGAAAAGTTGTAGAAACCCAAAATTTTTGTAAACCCCTAAAAAATGAACCGGGTTTCTGCTCCCCAAAATTTCCCCTGGAAACCCCAAAGGGCTTTACCCCTGACATTCCCGTTCCGGGCGGTTTTAGTTTTCCCCTGAAAACCCCTTTTTGCTCTGACAGTCATCAAAAAGCCCGGGGGAGACTTTTTATCCTTGGGGGGACCTGACCGTTCCGTGTTTTTACCATGGAATTTTCTACGTGCAGCATCAAAAACTGGAAAGCAGAAAAACTGGACTATACTTGCGCCAAACAGGGAGACCAGAAAGTTGTTAACCCCGAGGCCCCCCCAATAGCATGAACATCGTGAAAAACCCAAACTTTTCACAGATTGTCATGTTTGTTTTGGGTTTTAAAAGTCCGTTTCCCAAAACAAGGGAAAAGCCCGATTGGGTGGGCTTTTCACATTAGCCTGACACCGTGGGGCCAGGGTGGAAAATCGGGGTTTAACTACGGTCATTTTTTTGCGGAAAACCCTTTTAGTTAAAAAAATTTCCCAAAACCAAACCGGGATTCGAAACCAAAGACCTTGGGGTCATGGCCAGCACCTTATCCACTGCCTTTGGTTAAGGGGGCCCCTACAGAGTTGTCATTTTGGGGCACGTTAATCAAGGAATTGAGATGCATCGTAATTTTCACAAAGTACGGGCATCCCTCTATGGACTGTGTATCGCATATTACGAAAAAAAAATCGTGAGGGAAAACAGATTGAGAGGCAAGAACGGAGTGGGCGTCCGAAAAATTGGTGAAGTAGATAGGAGGAGGCTGGGCAATTGGTTCAGCAGGGGAAAAACGAAACAAACCCAAACTGAATTTTATTGTATTGTCTTTTAAGTGGTGAGAGAGGGGGGTGGCCAGAAAATTATTGTACAGATATAACCCGACGAACCCGGGTACACCCGGCTAGTATATATATATATAATATATATTATATATCTATATATATATAATATATATAAAATATATATTCATTTTCATTTTGCCCTCGCTCCCGGTGGAGCATAGGCCATCAACGACCCTTCGCCATCGCACTCTGTTCGGGGCTGTTTCTGGTCATTCCAGTCCAGTTGGTCCCTTGTTGTTTCAACTCCGCCTCAGTGTCTCGCTCCAGCTGTTGCGAGGCCGGCCTCTCTTTCTCTTTCCCTGCGGTTCCGGGTCAGGGCTTGGGCGGTGGTGCTGGATGGCTGGCTTCCTGAGGGTGTGGTCCGATCCATCCCCACTTCCTTCGCAGTATCTGCTTGGCCCACTGGTTCCTGTCCCGCCACCTCCCACAGATCTTCGTTTCGGACCTTGTCCTGCCATCGGATTTTGGGGTAGATGCGCCTCAGACAGGTGTTGAAGAATGCTGAATCTTTGTTGCATCGTCTGTGTTGTTCGCCACGTCTCGCAACCGTAGAGCAGAACTGATTTCAAAATTGGAGTTGAAGATGCGGAGTTTGGGGTTCTTATGCTGATTCCTCCAATGCCCAGATGTTCTTGGACCATGACGAAAGCTCCCACTTTGCCTTGCCGATTCGGCTGTGACCGTCTCGTCCTGCCTCCCTGTGGTCAACCACGGCTTCCCAGTAGACGAAAGACTCCACCTCCCTGATGGCTCTCCACCAACTGTGACTGATGTTTGCAGTGGTTTTGATTTTCCATCACTCGTCTCTCCTGTTTAATCTTGAGCCCGCCCCCGGCTGAGTGGTCTCCAAGCGAGTGGTCTTGTCCTGCATCTGCTGTGGCGTGTGACAGGAGCGCCAGGTCGTCAGCGAAGTCAAGGTCGTCGAGCTGCGTCCAAGGGTGTCCACGTATACCGTTGTTTCTGCCTGTTGTAGTGGTCTTCATGGATCCAGTCAATGACCAGGAGGAAGAGGAAGGGCGACAGCAGGCATCCCTGCCGAACTCCGGTCTTCACCTCAAAACTTTCGGACAGTGGCCGGCGTGGGAAATCCTGCAGTTCATGTCCTGGTAGGTGAACCGATGAGGGAGAATGATCTTCTCGGGACTCCATAAGGGCCTCAGCAGCTTCCACAGCACTCCTGTCCACACGTCGAAAGCCTTCTCATAATCTAGAAGTTGATGAAAAGGGGGATTCCACTCCAGCGACTGCTCCACGATGATGCGCAGCTGGCGACTGGTGGGCACATGATTTTTTTCTGCCGGAATCTGCCTCTGGCTCGGAGCTTGGGTCGACAGCCTCTTTCATTCTCTCCATAAAACCCTGTTGAGAACCTTGCCTGGCGTTGACAGGAGCATGATCCCTGGGTATTGCTGCAGTCCCTGAGGTCTCCTTTCTTTCGGCAGTTTGATGACGATTCCCTTTTCTTTCCACTGACCGTACCTCCCTCCTTCTCCCAGATCTTGCTGAAGAGGCTGTATAGCATGTTAAACAGCTGTCTCTATGTCTGCTTGATGGCTTCTGCTGGTATCTCGTCCGCCCTGCGCCTCCCATTTTTCAAGAGTCATGATGGCCTTCTTGATCTCTCCCTTTGAGGGTTGCCCAAGCTGATGGGCAGGTCTGTCTCTGCCAGGTGGGATGTCTGGTGGTGCATCAGGGGCGGGGCGTTCACCCAGCTCCCTGAAGTGTTCGTCCATCGTTTTCAGTTGTTCCTCTGGTTGTTGTCAGTGGGTTTTCCGTTTTTGTCCTTCACTGGCTTTCTGTCTGCTGGAACTTACCCCGTCAGCTTCTTTGGGTCACCAGGTACAGGTCCTTCAGATTCCCTGGTCCGGCTGCTGCCTCTGCTTGGCTGGCCAGGTCATCAAAGTAGTCCCCTTGTCCTTCTTGATGCCCCTTCTTTACTTCTCCGTTCGCTGCTGTGTGCTCTTCCTGGGCCTTTGCCCTAGCTGCTCTTGTTCGGCTCGTGTTCAGTGTAGCTTCTTCTCTCTCCTTGTTTCCAACTTGTGGATGGTGTCGGCAGAGATCCATTCTTTGTGCTGGGCCTTCTTCTTGCCAAGGATCTCTTCACATGTGTCATGCCAGAGCTTCCTGCATGGGTTTCCCCCTGTGTCTCGATGTCCGTCCTCACTGTCTTCTATCACTCTTGTAGTGGCTGGAACCTGTTTTGGAAAGGCTGGATCTGGAATCTGCTTTTGTGTCCCTGTTCCGGAGCAGTCCGACATTGTACCTGTACGTGTGTTGTTGGTGTTGGTGAATCTCTTGAGCGAATCTCACTGTTGTTAAAAGAAGGTGGTGGTCTGATGAAAACGTCAGCACCTCTCATCACTCGTACATCCCCCCATGATCTCCTGAATTTGCGGCTAATGGGAGATGTGGTCAATCTGGTTCTCCGTGACATGGGTTTGGGACTCCATGTGCCTTGTGGATGCGCTTGTGTGGAAGATGCTTCCTCCTATCACCAGCTGGTTCAGGGCGCACAGGTCTGCAAAACGCTCACCATTCTCGTTCATCTGTCCCAGTCCATGTGTCCCCATGATGTCCTCGTAGCCTGTGTTGTCCCTTCCGATCTTGGCGTTAAAAAACTCCCATCAGTATGGTTTATGTCCTTTGCTCCTCTTTGTCTATCACTGCTTAGTTCTGGGAAAGTCATCTTTCTTCTCTTCTTCCGCATCATGGTGGGAGCATAGCACTGGATGAATGTTTCAGCCTGATGTCATTCTTCTTCGTGGTAAACTTGGCTGTGATGATGCGGGAGTTACAAAGGGTTTCCCATCCGATGAGTGCCCCTTGGCCTCCGGGGCCAGCATCAGGGGCCCCACCCTCTGTGTGGGGGCTCCATCCCTGTGTGTCCTGAGTACAGCAGCTTTTTCTCCAGATGAAATCTCAGCTGTCCGATTGTAGCCACCTTGTCTCACTCAGTCCTAGCACTCCGATCTGGTAGTTTCATCTCTCTCGCAACTTGGATGGTTTTTCCTGTTTCAAACATCGTCCTGATTTCCATGTGGGTACTTTCGTTGTTGTCCGGGTTTTGAAGGGAAATCGGCCTTGCAGCTTCCTTTCGGCTTTCACTGCACTGCTCATAAGTCTCTGGGATGGAGAACCCTTCATTGGGCCCAGGTGAATGCTTTGGTTCATTGTCGCGATGCTTCTGTAACTCGCTTTTTTACAGGCAGGGTTGTTAGCCCTACGCAAACCCCTTTATCCTCGGGCGAGGTGGTCCTGCCTTAGTCGCCTCTTACGACATGCAGCAGGGCATGGGTCTATTTCTATGCCCAACCCACAGGGCAATATATATAATAATAAAATATATATATATATATATATATATAATATATAAAAATTATTTTTTTTTTTAATTTCTCAGTACTAATTTTTTATTAAAAAATGGGGGTAGATCGGAAGTTTGAAATAGTAACCCATACAATACAAAATGTGTGTGTGTGTGCGCGCGCGCGTGCGTGCGTGCGTGCGTGCGTGTCCCAGGGAAATAAATAGCCGATAAAGCTTGTGTAA
>JAFLJL010017241.1:17500-20000 GCA_018398815.1 Conus ventricosus | reverse complement strand
ATTCGTTTGTCCACGTTTTCTTGGCGGTTCGCTTTTAATTTCATTTAAAATTCATTGAAACTGAGGTATGTGTATTCATTTCATTATATAGCAGGGAGTTGGATGAACAAAAATAAATAAATAAATAATACGATGATGAGGGTGGATGCGATTTTCCTCCTTTTTTCAGAATCAGAAAGCATATCATCCAACGTTATTTCGACATTTTATAGTCTGTCTTGTTTACGAAGATAAGATGTTTGTTGCTGTTGCTGCTATCGAGTACTGCTAAGAAATATGATTGTGTGCAATCGGTGTGTGTCTGCATTAGCCCCGTATGTCTTTCTTTCGTGATTTTGTTTGTTCGTTCAGTATTTGATGATTTGAAGGTCGGTGTTTTTTTTCTGACCACTGTATTTTTTTCTCATTCCTGGGAGTGTCGTGATCACTCTATCCCTGTCGTTCTTTGTATGTGTCTATCATTATCGGTCTGTGTTTGGTTATCTGTCTGTCTGTCAGTACTCTCTCTCTCTCTCTCTCTCTCTCTCTCTCTCTCTCTCTCTCTCTCTCTCTCACACACACACACACACACACACACACACACACACACACACACACACACGTGAAACTTTTAAGGAAGAAACAACAAAACAAGTACAACAAAAACTGCCAAAATCCCTCTTGTTCAATGCCAAAGTTTCCAGAATTTCATGACGAGAAAAAAAGGTTCCACACTCCCCATACCACCCACAAAAATCGAAGAAAGCATGAAAAAAAAATGTCCTCGAAGAAAAGACAAAAATCCCTCTGCCGTGTTCAGTAGCTACTAATTACACTATATAGCAGAAAAGCCAGTAAATCTCCAATGGACAAGTTAACGTCCATTGAAGCCGCACGGGACAGAAGATGGTGACATTAATGCTGACATATGCGTCCTCGTCATTGACACTTCATCTCAGTAGACCTCGTCTGAAGAACACATTGGCTTTTTTTTCCCCTCATCTGTCTTTTCCTCGTTTTTGTTTTTTGTTTTGTTTTGTTTTTGTTTTTAACCATCAGATCGAAGAAGCTGTTCATTTCTCCAGTGGCTGTTGCTGTGAAAATGTATGTCACAGGGTTTATGGGCAAACTTGGAACATCCTTTTGAGGAATGACTCCTTGTTTGTTCTGTGTGCTTTTCTTGTTGGCAAGGAATGTTGTTAGGTAGGCACTCAGGGTCTGACCAGCGCGATGGGCTAATGCGTAGGTCAGACATCTGCTAAGTCGTAGCCACGAGACCCGCTCCTTCAATTATCTCATCTTAGTTGTTGATTCATTTATCCATCGGCTTGGAATCATGCGTAGTGTGGTCTCGAAACCTGGCGGATGTGGTGTAGCGTATATGGACTAGTCCACACGCAGTGACACCTTGAAAAAAACAAGCTGAAACCGTTGGCATTTCTGTGGGCGATTTGATGTCGTTATCGAAGAGATGGGCATGTTATTAATTTTGTCGTGGGAGAAAGAGTTACGCCATTTGTTCGTTATTTACCCGTTTACTATTTCATGCCTCATGTAAGGTTTCCTTTCCTATCAATCAAATCGAGATTACCTGAATTGGTTACTGTTCGTTCCTGTGTTAGTTTCCACTATATTTAAGATCAAAAAGGCCATGCCAGTCTTAAATGAATAGTAATTTGTGTCTGTTCATTTCTCTAGTTGGTGCTGCCGTGCATTGTGTCAAGTACAGGGCATAATTATGGGCAAGATTGAAAGCTCGTGTTGTTGTTGTTGTTGTTTTTTGTTTGTTTGTTTTATGTTCGAGGATGATTCCCTGTTTGTTCTGTGTGCTGTGTGTCTGAATTTCTGCTAGGCGCTTTGGTGTCGTGAGCAGCATTCGTTTGGGCAAATAATTAACTTCGTCCTAGGAGAAAGAGTTACGCTACTTGTTCGTTACACTATTTCACTCGTTTTCTTTCTTTATTTCTTTATTCCGTAATCTTCGCCATGTTCAGTGGCTACTGATAACACTATCTAAAAGAAGAAAAAAAAACCGGTGAATCTCCGGTGTAAAAAATTAACGTCCATTGAGGCCATAGAGGACAGACAGTGATTTTCATGCTGACATACAAATCTTATTCATTTTCGCTTGAACAAAATACTTCCTTTCTTCTCATACCTCGCTTGAAGAAAAAAAAGTTCCTTCCTTCTCATACTTCTCTTGAACAACAAAACATTTCCTTTCTTCTCACACCTCACTTGAACAACAAAAGACTTCCTTTCTTCTCATACCTCACTTGAACAAAACACTTCCTTTCTTCTCATACTTCGCTTGAACAAAACACTTCCTTTCTTCTCATACCTCACTTGAACAAAAGACTTCCTTTCTTCTCATACTTCGCTTGAACAAAACACTTCCTTTCTTCTCATACCTCACTTGAACAAAAGACTTCCTTTCTTCTCATACTTCGCTTGAACAAAAGACTTCCTTTCTTCTCATACCTCACTTGAACAAAACACTTCCTTTCTTCTCATACCTCGC
>JAFLJL010017241.1:0-12500 GCA_018398815.1 Conus ventricosus | reverse complement strand
CGACATCTGTATCCGGAACACAGACGTTTTCTCATTCTTGACGTAACAACCAACACTTCTTCGGTATGTCTGCATCAGGTACTACATCAAATAAAGCACACATGATGTTCAAAACAAAAACTCCAAGAATACACTTCAAATTTAGCGCTTCAAGACGACATGCCTTCGACACGTCAGACGCTGGCCTTGAGAGAGAGACAGAGAGCGCGTGTGTCTGGCTATATATGTCTTTAAAAACCGCGATCAGACTCGAAACAGAAATAGATATTTACATGTACGGTTCCTTGTTATCAAATTGAGATATACCACAGTCTACAATTCTGTGGTATTCCCACCACCAAGGGTTCAATAACAGAATCCAGCAGCACCCCAAAGAGCCAGCGAAGGATAGAAAAGTAAAACAAAAAGAAAGTGCGATATGGAAATACGTTGCTGAAAAACTAAGATTATGGTGTAAACAGTATTAAATGGAGCGGAAAATATTTGAGCCTATGCTTAAGGAGGATCCATTCAAGGATGCAAGGGAGGTCAAAAGGTGTCAACAGTCAGAGTGGTCAGCTTTAGTGTTTAATAAACCCAAGCATTGTCAGTTACATAAGTGCTGACAGCTGCTGAGAATTGTGCAAGACAGCCTTTACTCGGATCTCCTAAGAGATGCAATCTCTCACTGATTGACCAAACATGTTGAACGATTCAGCCATGGAAGAAAACCAGTGCAGAAGTGCAGACTAACATTCCCTCCGTCATTACTTCAGTGACTTTCAGAGAGAGAGAGAGAGGGAGAGAGAGAGAGAGCGTTTGCAAGGTTTTCTGTTGAAGGTTTCTAGCATCAATTCTTATAGTTTGGCTGAATGTTTGTTGTTTGTTGCTGTCGATGTATTTAACTTCTTGCTTTCGTTTTTCTCTTCAACATCATTCGGCAACATACTTCAGCTCAATCACAGAAAGTAAAGTCTTTAAGCAAAAGGGTTCTCCTACCCAAGCAGCCGCCATATATAATTTCAAAATAAATGCCAGACGTTACAAACATCCCTCTTTGCTCCACTTGCAGTGGTTTTGTAGCCAACGACCACAGTGCGAGGTGAATGTTTACATCAAATCGCGATCGCAGTTTTGTTTTCCGCTTCAGTTTGTGCTTTATACAGGTCACGTCACAAATTAACGACTTTGTCCACAAAGTCGGCATCGCAGATGAGATTATTTTCGGTAAGTTAAAAATGTTTTGCCCTTCTTCAACGTCCCCTTCCTTATCACAATAGTAAGTGCATGCATGCGTTGTTAGATCAACCGACCTTGACCTTACAATGAAAACGGGAAAGATAAGTGGGAGGAAGGAGGGGGTGAACAGTTTGAATTTGACCTTCATGCAGGATATTTCAATTGACCTTCATGCAGGATATTTCAATTGACCTTCATGCAGGATATTTCAATTGACCTTCATGCAGGATATTTCAATTGACCTTCATGCAGGATATTTCAATTGACCTTCATGCAGGATATTTCAATTGACCTTCATGCAGGATATTTCAATTGACCTTCATGCAGGATATTTCAATTGACCTTCATGCAGGATATTTCAATTGACCTTCATGCAGGATATTTCAATTGACCTTCATGCAGGATATTTCAATTGACCTTCATGCAGGATATTTCAATTGACCTTCATGCAGGATATTTCAATTGACCTTCATGCAGGATATTTCAATTGACCTTCATGCAGGATATTTCAATTGACCTTCATGCAGGATATTTCAATTGACCTTCATGCAGGATATTTCAATTGACCTTCATGCAGGATATTTCAATTGACCTTCATGCAGGATATTTCAATTGACCTTCATGCAGGATATTTCAATTGACCTTCATGCAGGATATTTCAATTGACCTTCATGCAGGATATTTCAATTGACCTTCATGCAGGATATTTCAATTGACCTTCATGCAGGATATTTCAATTGACCTTCATGCAGGATATTTCAATTGACCTTCATGCAGGATATTTCAATTGACCTTCATGCAGGATATTTCAATTGACCTTCATGCAGGATATTTCAATTGACCTTCATGCAGGATATTTCAATTGACCTTCATGCAGGATATTTCAATTGACCTTCATGCAGGATATTTCAATTGACCTTCATGCAGGATATTTCAATTGACCTTCATGCAGGATATTTCAATTGACCTTCATGCAGGATATTTCAATTGACTTCATGCAGGATATTTCAATTGACCTTCATGCAGGATATTTCAATTGACCTTCATGCAGGATATTTCAATTGACCTTCATGCAGGATATTTCAATTGACCTTCATGCAGGATATTTCAATTGACCTTCATGCAGGATATTTCAATTGGACTTGACTTCCGTTCACCGTCGCGACAGGACGTGCCGCCGTGTCGCTGCGCTCCATTGAGTTTTCTCCCTACTTTTCCGGACTGGTTTTTCACATGTGAATTCACACTGGCGTTTGGGATCGTTTCCTTGTCCTAATATGTGAAAAGGTTTGTTCCTGTTGCGAAGTAGGCTGTGTCGCTCAGTGTTTGTCTCCTGACAACGGACTGATGCAGTGAAGGTAGACATTGAAAGGGGCCCATTATTGATATGTGAACATGGAGAACAACAGTGCTTAGTGCTTTTCCTTTTTTGTGTCATGGTGTGGATCGGGAAACAAAGGTATGAAGAAAAGTATGAAGAGCAATGAATAGTGCGTTATCAAAATATTTCTCAGTTGGGAGAGGGGACAAAAGGAAACCTTCGTCATCTTCAACAAGTGACTCTTGTGTCAGCCCTGAGACTGAAAGTAAGACGAAACAAGTTAGTAAGAAAAAACGACAGGACACAGACAGTATAGACGACATGGAGATACACGAGACACTGTGTGAGATGAAAGCCTCCATGACCAAGCTCTCAACAAAAGAAGATGTGCAGCAAATTGTTAAAAACGAGATTGAAAAACTGACTGTGTTTTTTACAAATCGAATTGAGCAGCTAGAGAGCTCGGTTTTTGAACTCCAAAATGAAAAAGATTCTATGAAGACGGAGGCGGTCAGGCTGCGGGAGGAGAACACTGAACTGAGGAGGCAGTTGACCCAACACTCTAAGGAAGCCAGCGACGTCAGGCGCGCCGTCAACGACCAGGAGCAGCATGGGCGGAACTGGAATCTGAGGGTGTTTGGTGTCCGCGAGGCTCAGGGAGCAGAAAGCGTCGACGACTGTGTAAAGAAGGTCGTCGACGTGTTTACCAAGCAGCTGGGGGTGGCTGTGTCCTCTGCCGATGTGGAGATTGCCCACCGGTCAGGGAGGGTGACCACGGCGGCGGGAGACCACGCCCCATCATTGTGAGGTTCTTCTCCCGACGACAGAGAGGTTTGGTGCTGGCTTCCCGCAGGAAGTTGAAACAAACAGGGGTGACTGTAAGTGAAGATCTAACCCAGACTAATTACAAACTTCTGCAAAAAGCACACTCCCACTCAGCAACCATGGCGTCCTGGTCGAGCAACGGCAAAATCCTGACTAAATTAAAAAATGGAAAAACTCTGAAAATAGACACTGACACAAATATTGATACTTTGTTTGCAAGAGAGATGGCATGATACGTTCCACTAATGATTACATCACAGGCTGACAGTGCGTTGACTATGATTTCCAAATGGAACTGCAGGATGTGTTGTTTGATGCATTTCATCTTTGAATAGTTTTTGTTTTTGTTTGTTTTTTGAATAGCTTTTAAAAATGTATCATCCTTTTTTGGTGTGCGTGTGTGCGCGTGGGCGGACATGCATGCGCGTACGAACATACATACCCCTCGAACACATGCACATGCTAGCTCACCTCCGTGTGCGCGCGCGCGTGCGCGTGTGCAGTCCGCGCGCGCGTGTGCGCGCACACATATGCGCACACAATTTGGGAATATTAAAATCACATGGAGGGAGGGAGGAGGAGAAAAAAAAAAGAAGAAAGAAAGGAAAAAAAAGGAAAAACACCCACCTCGATATTTATACATGTAATTTAGACCTAAAAAGATTTGGAATGTAAAGCAAAACAAGTCTTGATTCCTTTTTCCCTACACACTTTCATATTTTCTTTAACAATTGTCTTTGTAGTTTGAGGTTTTGCATTGTTTGTCATGATCATCTACCTTTGCTCATTTTGTGGTTTTACTTGCCAATGAAATTTAAGATTGTGGAGACCCAGCGGTTTTGTTTGTCCTTCGTGTTTTTGTCTGGTGAAAATGCTCATTGTTTGCATCTATTCGTGGTTTCCTAGTTGTTTTTGTGACAGGATTTCCTTCCCCTCTTCCCTTCCCCTGCCCCCTCCCCTCCCCTCCGCTCCCAGGTTGATGTGGTGGCAGGATTCATTTCTTCCTCTCTGTATTTTGAGTGAGCACTGGAGGAAAGGGCATGGCTTACTGTTGGACAGCTGTTTGATGTTGAAAGTTTTGACAGCACACATGGATTGGTAGTAGCCTTTTTATACTGTCGCTGGGATACTTGAACTTGAAGTCATGATCTCTCCTCTCTCTCTCTCTCTCTCTCTCTCTCTCTCTCTCTCTCTCTCTCTCTCTCTCTCTCTCTCTCTCTCTGTGTGTGTGTGTGTGTGTGTGTGTGTGTGTGTGTTTAATAAAAATGTTAATTTGTGTGTGTGTGTGTGTGTGTGTGTGTGTGTTTTCTGTGTGTGTGTGTGTGTGTGTGTGTGTGTGTGTGTGTGTTTACAATTAGATAAGATATGAATTATTTTGTGTTGGTGTGCGATCAATGTTGATGTGCGATCAATTGTGATGTAAGCTACATCATTGATAATGAACATAATGTTTTAAACACAGATGGCGCGCACCAGAACACACACGCGCGCGTGCACACGCACACATTTGTGTGTGTATGTGTGTGTGTGTGTTCCCCTCCCTTCATCACCTTCACCCTGTATTCTTGACGACACCAACTGTCTTAATCTGCTGCAGATTATGTTTTTTGTTTCTGCCTCAGTGACATTTACCTGGCAAAGTGGTGTTTCGTTGTTCTTATTTGATTGTGAAAAATATGTTCAAGGGCCCCGAAGAATGCCAACGCTTGTCAAGTGGATTTATTTATTTTTGTTTAATACATCATTCTCGTTTATTCATTTTTTTTTTCTGTCTGTGAGGGTATATTATGTCCACAGACATGTGTTTGTTATTTTTTTGTTTTAAATCTTTTAGATTTTTGTGTGTGCTATTTTGTTCCTTTGGGACTGGGAATTGTTTTTTCTTACCTCATGTAATCAGCAGCTATCAATTGGTTGGACAAATGGTTCTTATTTTTTTAATGTATGTAAGTATATTTTGATGTTGGACCTACCAGAACGATTTTGTCCCTTCTGTGTAAATAATGGATAGCAAAATATCTATATTATCGGTTAACTGCCAAGGCCTGAATGGACATCAGAAAAGACGAGATGTCTTTCATTATTTAAGAAACAAAAACTGTTCTGTCTATTTCTTACAAGACACGCATTTTGAGAAAAAAATAGAGAAACATGTTTTAGCGGAATGGGGTTATCAAGGATATTTTTCAAGTAATACATCAAATGCAAGAGGTGTTGCGATAATGTTTAATAATAATTTTGAGTTTAAAGTGAAAAGGGTTGTTAAAGATGATTTGGGGAATTATATTATGGTTGTTATTCAAATACAAAACGTCACCTTCCTTTTTGTTAACGTATACGGGCCAAATAAAGATGACCCTGAGTTTTATAACAATATTAAACTGAAGATAATGGAGCTTAATGTACAAAATATTATAATGGGTGGAGATTTCAATTTGGTACTTGACCCGGTGAGGGATTACCATAATTATAAACACATAAATAATCCTAAATCAAAGGACACAGTTGAAAGCATGATGGAAGACCTCGATTTAAATGATATCTGGCGAGAATTAAACCAAGAATGTCTCCGTTTTACCTGGAGAAGAACCAGCCCTTTTCAGCAAGCAAGGTTAGACTTCTTTCTCATCTCGGATTCAGTGGTTTCGTTTGTAGATGATGCAGATATTGACTGTGGATATAGAACAGATCACTCCGCTATCCTGCTAAAACTAAAATTTAAAGAAAATGTGAAACATAACACTTTTTGGAAGTTCAATACATCTCTTTTGAAGGATAAACTATATCTAGATGAAATAAATGCTGAAATAAAGAATGTTAAAGAAGAATACTCGATAAACACAAATAATAATGAAATATCTGACGAAGAGATTCAGTTTTCCATCTCTGATGACGTGTTCTTAGATTTCCTACTGATGAAGATACGGTCAAAAACTATCTCATATGCTACGATGAAAAAAAAGAAAACAACAGAAGAAGAAAAACGGTTGGAACAAGATATTCGTAGTATAGATAAAATTGAAAGTAAGAGTGAACAAGACGTTAGGACTATGGAAGTCAAAAAAGAACAATTAAAAGAGATACGGGAAAAAAGAATAGAAGGAGTACTATTGAGGTCGAGGGCCAGATGGATAGCTGACGGAGAGAAAGTAAGTGGCTATTTTTGCAGTTTAGAAAAACGTCATTATGTTAGTAAAAATATGCCAAGACTCGTAGACCAGCAAGACAATATTTTAGTGAATCAGAAAGACATTATCCAAGAGGTACAGAGATTTTATAAGTCTTTATATGCCGAAAGTGGTGTACAAAACTGTGAAATTAAAGATTTAGTCAATAATGTTCCATGCTTGGATGATACAGAGGCAAGTGAATTGGAAGGTGAAATTACACTAGAAGAAGCTACTTGTGCCCTGAATAATATGAAACATAATAAAAGTCCAGGCACAGATGGTTTTAGTGCAGAGTTCTTTAAAGTTTTTTGGAAAAAGATAGGAATATTTGTTGTTAGAGCTCTAAATGCAAGTTTCAGGAAGGGGGAACTATCTTGTGCACAGAGGGAAGGTATCATTACGTGCATTCCTAAAGGTGACAGGCCCAGACAATACATAAAGAATTGGAGACCTATCTCACTTTTAAATGTCATTTAAAATTGGATCTTCTTGCATTGCTAATCGTTTGAAAAATGTACTACCACATGTTATTAATGAAGATCAAACAGGATTTATTAGAAATAGATACATAGGTGATAATTTGAGATTAATTTATGACACAATAGCCTACTTAGATAAGCACAATTTACCAGGATTATTACTGAACATAGATTTTGAAAAAGCTTTTGACTCAATTAATTGGGAATTTATGTTTAAGGTATTAAAAGCTTTTGGATTTCAAGAAGATATATGCAGATGGATAAATGTGTTTTATAACAATATAAAATCCTGTGTTATTGTAAATGGTCAGGTATCAGATTGGCTGGAAGTTAAAAGAGGATGCAGACAAGGAGACCCCGTATCCCCCTATTTGTTTGTACTTTGTGTCGAGGTGCTAGCGATAATGGTAAGAGAAAATCCGGATATTCACGGGATCAGTGGAAATAACATTGAATACAAATTGTCTCAATACGCTGATGACACTGAATTCCTACTTGCAGGGGATAGAAAGTCTTTTGAAACATGTATTGATGTTCTTGCTCGGTTTGGGGTGTGTCAGGCCTTCATATGAACAAAAGCAAAACTAGCACTATTTGGTTGGGAAGCAGGAAAACTAGTGAAATCCGTTACATGGAACATTTGGGAATGGACTGGAATCCATCAAAATTTAAAATACTTGGAATGTGGTTTACGAGCGATCTTAGAGAATGTATTAACATAAATTATTCGGAAAGATTGACAGATATAAAGCATTTATTCAAAGTATGGGTAAAACGCCAGATAACTCCCCTTGGCAGAGTTGCCATACTAAAATCAATTATTCTTTCAAAATTGACTCATTTATGGTTACTTTTACCGAACCCACCTAATACATTTTTTCAGACATGTCAACGCATCTGTTACAAATTCGTTTGGAATAACAAGACAGATAAAATTAGCCGCAAAATTTCACACAAAAGTATTAAAAATGGTGGGATTGGTATTCCTGACTTAAAGATATTTGTTTTATCTTTAAAGCTGTCTTGGATTAGGAAAGCGGAAAAATCAACTCATAAATGGAAACATGTTTTGTTGAAAAACTTCCAAAATGGCCTCTGATTAATAAATTTGGTCCTGAGTTTGTCTCTAGTTTTGCAAAATACAATAACTTTTGGAAGGATGTCTTCGAGGGAATGAATGTTTTCTATTATAAATGTACACCTAAGAATTCGCTGAACTTCTTGCCGAGCCGATTTTTTACAATAAGCGAATTCAAGTAGGGAAGAAATTTATTGTTTCCAGAGAGCTTACAAACAAAGGTATTTACAATCTTGCACAATTTTTTGATGATAATGGGAAGATTTTGTCGCATATGCGGTTCAAAGAAAAATATAATGTGAACATTGACTTCGTTACTTTTGCTGGTTATACATCGGCAATAAACGATTGCGTAAAAAAGTATAATATTACGATCAAGGATAATAAATATCTAAACGAATCACTTTGTTTTAGGAACATATTTGCAATCAACAAAGGCTCAAAAATGTACTATGATATACTGGTAGAAAATAATCTGAGACCAAAATGCTGTTGTAAATGGGACTTAAAGCTCTCAACAGTCCATGACTGGAAATCGTGCTTCCATTATATACATAAAATAAATGACGTAAAGCTTAAATGGTTTCAGTTGAAGATTGTACATCGATGCCTAGGTACGAACATTATCCTAAGGGAAATTGGAATAGTTGATCACGATACTTGTAATTTCTGTGGAATGCACAAGGATAGTATTGATCACATGTTTTGGAAATGTGACATCGTACAGGTTTTTTGGAACAATCTCATTGATTTAATGAAAGAAAGGTGTATAAATGCAAGAAATGTACGATTAACAGAATCATTTGTGTTGCTCGGTTATGACAGTAACATTTTTACAGACAGCATTTTTTCTTTCTTAATATTGTTTGCAAAATACTATTTGTACACTTGTAAACTAGTGAAACAAAATCCACAGATATTTGTTTTCCTGAAAAAATTAAAATTCAGATATAAAATCGAAGAATATAATGCCTGTTTACTACTAAACCAGGCAAATTTCTCTAACAAATGGATAACATACAAACTATTATTATCTGACGACTAATCAGTCAATAATATACTTTACAAAATACAGTTCTACGTATAATAAACAATTATATCTGATTGTCAATTCATTACACTCGTCTGACGGTCATTATCCTTTGCCCATCTGTTCTCTGTATGATCAGCATACACTTAATCACAGGTGATCATTTTTTTTTCTCTTCTGAACAAAGGCCACTTTTGCTCCCGCATGTAATCAAGTATTTAGTATTTTTGTGTTACACTACATATGGTTGATATAGGTCTTGTTTGCCCATGTACTCTCACTGTGTTTTACAGCTTGTTTGTCCAAAATCCAAAACTTGATTTAAAGCATGTTACTGAAAGCATTTGAAGTCACGCACAAACCCAACCCAATTCTCTCTCTCTCTCTCACTCCCCCACTCCCTCCCTCCCTCTCTCTTTCTCTCTCTCTCTCATACTTTTTTTCCAGCTTTATATTTAATTCACTTATAATGAATATGATTTCTTTTGTGTATTTGTTATTGTCATTTTGTTTAAAGCAATTAAAAAAAAGTTATTAAAAAAAAAAAAAAAAAAAAAAAAAAAAAAAGGATATTTCAATTGACCTTCATGCAGGATATTTCAATTGACCTTCATGCAGGATATTTCAATTGACCTTCATGCAGGATATTTCAATTGACCTTCATGCAGGATATTTCAATTGACCTTCATGCAGGATATTTCAATTGACCTTCATGCAGGATATTTCAATTGACCTTCATGCAGGATATTTCAATTGACCTTCATGCAGGATATTTCAATTGACCTTCATGCAGGATATTTCAATTGACCTTCATGCAGGATATTTCAATTGACCTTCATGCAGGATATTTCAATTGACCTTCATGCAGGATATTTCAATTGACCTTCATGCAGGATATTTCAATTGACCTTCATGCAGGATATTTCAATTGACCTTCATGCAGGATATTTCAATTGACCTTCATGCAGGATATTTCAATTGACCTTCATGCAGGATATTTCAATTGACCTTCATGCAGGATATTTCAATTGACCTTCATGCAGGATATTTCAATTGACCTTCATGCAGGATATTTCAATTGACCTTCATGCAGGATATTTCAATTGACCTTCATGCAGGATATTTCAATTGACCTTCATGCAGGATATTTCAATTGACCTTCATGCAGGATATTTCAATTGACCTTCATGCAGGATATTTCAATTGACCTTCATGCAGGATATTTCAATTGACCTTCATGCAGGATATTTCAATTGACCTTCATGCAGGATATTTCAATTGACCTTCATGCAGGATATTTCAATTGACCTTCATGCAGGATATTTCAATTGACCTTCATGCAGGATATTTCAATTGACCTTCATGCAGGATATTTCAATTGACCTTCATGCAGGATATTTCAATTGACCTTCATGCAGGATATTTCAATTGACCTTCATGCAGGATATTTCAATTGACCTTCATGCAGGATATTTCAATTGACCTTCATGCAGGATATTTCAATTGACCTTCATGCAGGATATTTCAATTGACCTTCATGCAGGATATTTCAATTGACCTTCATGCAGGATATTTCAATTGACCTTCATGCAGGATATTTCAATTGACCTTCATGCAGGATATTTCAATTGACCTTCATGCAGGATATTTCAATTGATTCTGACCGGTGTAACAGCCCATTCTTATCCCCCCCTCTGGAATTTACCCCGGGGTAAGTCTGGGCTAGCTGCTTTTACCCCCGGGGTCATTTCAGAACTAGCTGGAACTTACCCCTCCCCCCTAGTTGGAACTGACCCCCCCCCCCCCCCCCCCCCAGTCATCTGCCTTGTACAAGATACATAGACACTCAGGAGACACTAATTACGTGTAAAAATAGATAAAATCTCTGATATACATTAAAGTGACCAATGGTCAGTGACACTGACCACTTGTTGTCTGCATTGCACAAAGTATGCAAACACTCATGAGACACTGATTAACTGTAACATAGTCGAAATATCTGATTTACGTCATAGTGACCAGTGGTCAATGGAGCTGACCACCAGTCGTCTGCATTGTTCAAGGTACACAGGTACTCGGGAGACTATAACTAGCTGTGAAATAGTTAAAATCTCCGATTTACGTCATAATAACCAGTGGTCAGTGGCACTGACCACAGGTAATCTACATTGTACAAGGTACAAAAGCACTCGGGAAACACTAATTAGCTGTTAAATAGTTAAAATCTCCGATTTACGTCATAATGACCGGTGGTCAGTGGCACTGACCACTAGTCATCTGCATTGTACAAGCTAAGGTACACAGGTACGCAAGAGACTCTAAAACCCCCGGGGGAGGGGGTAAGTTCCAACGGGGGGGGGGGGGGGGGGGGGTAAGTTCTAGCTAGTCCTAGAATGACCCCCGGGGGTAAAAGCAGGCTAGCCCAGACTTACCCCGGGGTAAGTTCCAGAGGGGGGTAAGAGCGGGCTGTTACACCCGGGCAAACACTGGATTCTAGGATTCTATTTGCAGTAGAAGTGTTGGGTTATATAACTGTCATTTCAAAGCAGTTTGAAGCAAACGAATGAGGATTTTGTTCAGAAAGAGATATAGCATGGTCATTGGTATGCCTCGATCATTGCCCAGGCGATCATACAGGGCCTTTTCACGTAGGGCTGCCACGTAGGGTAAGGCCTGATATGAACAGAGAGAGAGAGAGAGAGAGAGAGAGAGAGAGAGAGGCGAGAGAGAGAGAGAGAGACTTGCAGGTTTTCATACCTACAGCTCAGCCGAGCTACAGTCCTGGAGACCTATGGCTCTATATGCCTGCAAAGAGCGGACTTAGGGGATGTAGGGCTGAAGGGCCATATAAGTCTGAGAGGCGTAGGACTGTTGGCAACTTTTACTCAGCAGACCTACACTTGACATGAAAGACAGTTGCGTGTGTGTTTGTGTGTTTGTGTTTGTGTTTGTGTGTGTGTGTGTGCGCGCGCGTGGTGTTGCGTGCATGTGTGTGTCTGTGTGTGCGTGCACGTGTGTGTCTCTTGTGTGTGTGTGTGTGTGTGTGTGTTCATGATAATCTGGACCAATTCGTAATGTAAGCAGTTGAACTGTTGACAACCTCAAAACTTGTAATCACACTAGACAAGTGCTCTCGCTTTTTGACACTCGACAAGTGTGACCACCTTGGCAAGCGAGCGCAAGAGCAAATACTCGCCAAGTTTGTAAAGTTGAACAGGTGCAGCCTTTAAGGCAAGACGCAAACGTAGCGAAAGTGATAAGCTGATCACAGCAAACGTGTGAATCTCCGCCACCCACCATCTCTATGCATGTTATTTCCGTTGTGTTTGTAGTTCTTCACCAAGATCGATAATTTGTCTTCGCTTTCAAATTCTGCGAA
>JAFLJL010017240.1:141331-174352 GCA_018398815.1 Conus ventricosus | reverse complement strand
TGTACTCTATTGAAGCTATTCACAGAACGGTTAAAAAAAAGAGAAAAAAAAGAAAAAGAAAACATCAATATTACTAGTACGAAACTTTTTCTGGGTAGAATCAATTAGATAATTTCCTGAGGGAATTGTTGATTGCCAAATTGAATGTACACATGAAATATCAACGTTTGTTCCCCCCCCTCTCTCTCTCTCTCTCTCTCTCTCTCTCTCTCTCTCTCTGTATGTGTCTGTACCTGTCTATCTGTCTGTCTGTCTGTTTCCGTCTCTTTCTCTCCCTCTCTTTCTCTCTGAACTGCTGATTACATGCTAGTATGCCTACGTCTCTGTCTGCCTGCCCGTTTGTCTGGCTGGCTGGCTCTCCTTCCCCCCTCCCCCCGCCGCTATTCTCTCTCTCTTTTTCCCTTAGAATGATATAATGCTGATTATCTGTAGATGTACATCGTTTGCAATGGTGAAAATGCTTTCTTGTTGTTGTTTGTTTATATGGAAGGGAATTGCCAGCGAGATAATTGACGCTGTGTTGTGATGGGAGCGAGGGGAGGGGGGGGGGGGGGGGGGGGGGGGAGAGGCTGCACGTACCAGCGTCATGGAAGATGTTATTTGTAAAATGAACACCGTCATCTTCCGAAGGAATGTGGATTTTCAATTGCGATATGTGATGCCTGTCACAATAGTGTCCCTCACCCGTGCCTGTTTTGATTAGAATTACCGGCGTGTCCATGTTTCTGCCCCCTCCCGATGATGCCCGATGTTTTAGTTTACCGTTACAGCCGTTACTAATAGCTGTAACGGCCTGTAACGCTTTTTCTTCTTTATGGAATATCTCAGAAAGTACTTGAGCGATCTTGTCTGAAAATTAGCAGGTAGTTCATTATGGGTCTCCGTGATGCCCGATGTTTTAGTTTACCCCGTTATAGCCGTTACTAACGGCTGTAACAGCCTGTAACGGTTTTTCTTCTTTATAGAATATCTCAAAAAGTACTAGGCCGATCTTTCAGAAATTTGTAGGTATGTTCATTATGGGTCACGAATAATGCTGATGTTTTAGTTTACCGTTATAGCCGTTACTAACGGCTGTAACGGCCTGTAACGCTTTTTATTCTTTATAGAATATCTCAGAAAGCACTCGGCCGATCTTTCTGAAAATTTGTAGGTATGTTCATCATAGGTCACGGATGATGCCCGATGTTTTAGTTTACCGTTACAGCCGTTGCTAACGGCTGCAACGGCCTGTAACGCTTTTTCTTCTTCATGGAATATCTCAGAAAGTACTTGGCTGATCTTATGAAAATTAGCAGGTATGTTCATTATGGGTCACGAATGATGCCCGATGTTTTAGTTTACCCCGTTATAGCCGTTACTAACGGCTGTAACGGCCTGTAACGGTTTTTCTTCTTTATAGTCCTGTACCTGGCTATAAGTCCCGTGTACATTATGGTGTTAGGAGAATTTCTCACTTGATTTGAGTCAAGGGGCACCTAGACATGAAAAATCACGGAGGTGATCGGGCACCACCCTGGTACATTTTGCGTAATGGCCGATTCAAATATGGCCGCCACCCGCCGCCGTGAAAATCCTAACGTTTGTGTTTATGACAATATATACACTTGTAACACTTCTAATCCAACTGATTTGGTGTGCTGTGTTCATTTCTGTATCATTTTGTCCATTTGGGGTCATCTTGACCTTCAAAATGCCATGGTCAAGGTAATTTTCTTATACTGACGGTCTTGACCGTAACCTGGCGATATTCTAGCTGTAATAACAGTGCTCCTATACATAATGCTACTAATTCTGACATGCATTTTCACTGTATGATTCACTATTAAAGATATTAGTCATTCTGATCTTGAATTCACAAGTGAACGCCGTTTTCACCAATTCAACTAAAACTGTCTTGCTGCTTTTTCACTTTTTCTGTATTGTGTGGTCAATGACACATCCCAACAGAAACAGAAAAAGTTCTCAAGTATGCAACAAACATGCTCAATGTGACTGTAATTGTCTCTTTCCATCACTGATTGGAACATGGTGAATTATTGCTTTTCCATGGCAGAATGTGACGCAGCAAACTCCAGTAGAACAGCACCCACACCGTCGAGTGTCACACTTGCCTGCCCACTTGCATATTGTGAGCAAAGTGGGTGGCAAGTGCTTCATGCATTTAGTTGGCAACTGGGTGTCAAAATGTTGCTCCCACACATGTTCTAGTGGTTTCTAGGTAGTCCTCACGTTGACTGGCCGCCCCAAGCAGATGGCAATGCTTTGTGCACCAGAAAGGCTTCTCGGTGGATGCGGCCTCTGATGACACTGCTTGTGGGTGGGAGAGAGTCAATTCCAGCTGTAGCACTGCTGTAGTTCTCCATTCTGAGCTGGTTAAACATTTCAGCAGTTGTTGTTGTCTGACACCCCCCAGACATGTACACGGTACATTTCTGCCAGAGCTTCATCTTGCTCTGACAAGCTGTCTGTCTATCCAAAGTTTGTCAGATGCTGTACAGGTCAGCGGCCTCACAAACTTTCAAAGTGTTGCAGACAGCTGAAACCAAGCATCAATAGCAGTTTGGTGCGATGAAGGCGTGTTTGCTGTGGCGGCAGATGTTTACCTGCATGAGACAGAACAGTTCAGGGATCTGCTCATCTGCTTGGAACCCTTCCACTGGACTCGCATTCTGCTCGGGTGCCAGGGCAAACTGCTTTGGAGGTTCTGGCTTAGACGACGCACTGGTTGAATGTGGCGTGTTTGGACGTGGCCTTCAAGGACGTTGTGGAGGCACAGAGAACCATGGACATTGCAAAGGAGCATGGCATGACATCAAGCAGATACTTGCACACGATCTGCTGCCAGTGACTCCACTGTTTGATGGTGATCTTCCCGCTCACGTCAACAAGTCAACACTGGTGGTGAAATTGAATCTGAACTGGACTCTCACACAATGGAATCAGACGTCTCTTTCTTCCCACTCATGTTGTGGTAGACTTCATGTCAAAGATGCGACAGATGCCGCTAGCAGAATTCTCTACCCTCGGTGATGTAGTCACTGCAGTCATCACATCAGCCACAAGCCTCTGCCATGAGTCGGACTACGTTCACCTGCTGTTAGATTCATACGTTGAACTTTCCCTGAAAGAAGGACAGCCCATGAGGCGAGCTGGTGTGACGCCCATTGACAATATTGGCATGAACCCACCCCTCGACAGCTTGACAAGTTCTGGGCATCTGAGAAGAACAAACAGAATCTTCAGCTGCTGGTTCAAGATATGGTGAGCAATCGAGCTGAAGGAAATCTTGTCATCATCGCCAGCTCTGTCGTCTCTGATGATGAGGTGACTTGACTTACTTGACTTAGTCCTCTGAATTCCCTGGTGAACATAGGGCCGCAACCACATTCTTCCAGCGGACACGGTTTCGGGAGATCCTCTTCAGCTCGCCCACGTCATTCCGGCGACCTTCACCTCTGCGTCGGTACTCCTTGGCCATGTCTGTCTGGTCTTCCCACTTTTCTTTGCCCTGGGGTTCCATTCAAGGGCTTGTCTTGCGATGTTGGATGGAGACTTTCTGAGGTGTGGCCAATCCATCCCCACTTCCGTTTTCTGATTTCTGATTTTATTGGAACTTGCTTGGTCTTGTTCCACAGTTCTGTATTGGCAGTAATATCTGTCCATCTGATGTTCACAATGTTTCGCAGACATCTGTTGATAAATGTTTGGAGTTTGTGAGTGTTTGCCTTTGTTGTTCGCCACGTTTCAGAACCATATAGAAGGACAGATTTTACATTTGAATTGAAGATTCCGATCTTGTTGTGGAGTGAGAGGGCAGAGGAATTCCAGATAGGCCGTAGCGTAATAAAGATGTGCCTGGCTTTATTGATCGGCTCTTGATATCCTCATCTGTACCTCCATCTTTGCTGACCACACTGCCGAGGTAGACAAACTTATCAACTTCAGTGATGTCTTTCTGTTCAGTCGTAGTGGGTCTCGTTGTTGGTTGTTGACTCTCTCATGGTTTCTGTTTTCTTTGTGTTGATTTGAGCTGGCGGTGAAGAAATCCCGGACCTGCACAGCTGGATTGAAGAGGCAGACGCCAGACTGGTAGTAGATGTGGAGTGGGCTGTTCGTGTCAAACAGTGCAAGAGAGTTATAGTAGTTTCCAACGACAACGGACACTTTCGCACTACTGCTTCACTACACCCCTCAGTTCCAAACGCTGTGGTTGAAGGAAATCTGGCAGCAGTTTGGCACACGTGAGAAGCGGCGGATGCTTCCACTGCACCAAGCAGTTTCTAGGCTTGGAGCACCGCTGGCCAAGTCAGTGATCAAAGCATACATACTGACTGGGAGATGACTGTGTGACTAAGGTAGGGCGAAGAACGCTGCTATGGCAGCTGACCCTGTACAGCATCTGACGAACTTTGAGCGACGGACAGCTTGTCAGAGCAAGATGAAGCTCTGCGGAAATGTACCGTGTACATGTCTGGGTGGTGTCAGATCAACAACAACTGCTGAAACGTCAACCAGCTCAGAGTGGAGAACTACAGCATGCTACAGCTGGAATTGACTCTCTCCCACCCACAAGCAGTGTCATCAGAGCCACATCCACAGAGAAGCCTTTCTGGTGCACAAAGCATGCCATCTGCTTGGGCGGCCCAGTCAACAGCGTGAGGGCTACCTAGAACACTAGAACATGGGTGGGAGCAACATTTTGACACCCTGTTGCCAACTAAATGCATGAAGCCCTTGCCACCCACTTTGCTCACAATATGCAAGTGCGTAGACAAGTGTGACGCTCGACAGTGTGGGTGCTGTTCTACTGGAGTTTGCTGCGTCGCATTCTGCCATGGAAAAGCAGATAATTCTCCATGTTCCAATCAGTGATGGAAAGAGACAATTACAGTCACATTGAGCATGTTTGTTGCATACTTGAGAACTTTTTCTCTTTCTGTTGGGATGTGTCACTGACCACGCAATACAGAAAAAAGTGAAAAAGCAGCAAAGACAGTTTTAGTTGAATAGGTAAAAACGGCGTTCACTTGTGAATTCAGATCAGAATGACTTATATCTTTAATAGTGAATCATACAGTGAAAATGCATGTCAGAATTAGTGGCATTATGTATAGGAGCCCTGTTGTTACTGCTAGAATATCGCCAGGTTACGGTCAAGACCGTTGGTACAACAAAATTACCTTGACCATGGCATTTGAAGGTCAAGATGACCCCAAATGGACAAAATGATACCAAAATGAACTCAGCACACCAAAATCAGTTGGATCAAAAGTGTTACAAGTGTATATATTGTCAAAAACACAAAAGTTAGGATTTTCACGGCGGCGGGTGGCGGCCATATTTGAATCGGCCATTACGCAAAATGTACCAGGGTGGTGCCCGATCACCTCCGTGATTTTTCATGTCTAGGTGCCCCTTGACTCAAATCAAGTGAGAAATTCTCCTAACACCATAATGTACACGGGACTTATAGCCAGGTACTGGACTATTATAGAATATCTCAGAAAGCACTTGGCCGATCTTTCTGAAAATTTGTAGGTATGTTCATTATGGGTCACACATAATGTCCGATGATTTAGTTTACCGTTATACTGTTACTAACGGCTGTAACGGCCTGTAACGCCTTTTCTTCTTCATGGAATATCAAGAAAGTACTTGGCCGATGTTTGTGAACATTAGCTGGTATGTTCATTATGGGTCACGAATAATGCCCGATGTTTTAGTTTACCGTTATAGCCGTTACTAACGGCTGTAACGGCCTGTAACGGTTGTTTTTCTTCATGGAATATCTCAGAAAGTACTTGGCCGATCTTTGTGAAAATTAGCAGGCATGTTCATTATGGATCAAGGATGATGCCTGATGTTTTAGTTTACCGTTATAGCATTACTAACGTTGTAACGGCCTGTAACGGTTTTTTTTTCTTTATGGAATATCTCAGAAATACTAGGCCGATCTTTGTAAATATTACCAAAATGTTCACTATGGGTTACGGATGATGCCCGATATTTTAGTTTACCGTTATAGCCGTTACTAACGCTGTAACGGCCCGTAATGCTTTTCTTCTTTATGGAATATCCCAGAAAGTACTTGTCCGATCTTTGTGAAAATTAGCAGGTATCTTATTATGGGTTACGGATGATGCCCGATGTTTTACTTTACCGCTATAGCCGTTACTAACTGCTGTAACGGCCTGTAACGGTGTTTCTTCTTTATGGAATATCTCAGAAAGTACGTGGCCGATATTTCTGAAAATTTGTAGATATGTTCATTATGGGTCACGGATATGCCCGATGTTTAAGTTTACCGTTAGAGCCGTTACTAACGGCCCATAATGGTTTCTTCTTTATGGAAAATCTCAGAAAGTTCTTGGCCGATCTTTCTGAAAATTTGTAAGTATGTTCATTTTAGGTCACAGACGATAGCCGATGTTTACCAGAATAGCCATTACTAACGGTTACACCAGCCCAAGACGGGTTTTCCTCTTTATGGAATATCTTTTGCGTATTCAGGATAAACTGGGAGTACGTTTATATGCTTTGCATCTTGTTCATTTTGATATTGTTTTCCGTGTGTTCATGATGTATGTGTTTTTTTGTTTGTTCAAAACTATTATAAATTCTTTAGTTTGACCGGGTTGGATGGATTCATTTATGCTGTCAGTTGTATATGAGTTTGTTGACCTCTTTTGGGTTCGATGTATTTACACATGTATGTTATTGTCTTCTCCAAAGCTATTTCGTAAACAGAAATGGACCGTAGCGTGTCAATTCTCTCAATTAACTGTCAGGGCCTCAATAGTTCGAAGAAGAGGCGTGATGTCTTCCATTATCTAAGGTGTAAAAATATTCTGTGTACTTCTTGCAAGACACTCATTTTGAAAAAAGATGGAACATATATCCAGTCTGGGTGGGGCTATAAGGCGTATTTCTCAAGTTATTCTTCCAACGCAAGAGGAGTCGCAATTCTGCTTAATAACAACTTTAAATTTTAAGGTTAAGCAAATTGTTAAGGATGATTCTGGAAACTTTCTCATGATACATGCTGAGATACATAGGAATGATTACCTTTTAGTTAATATATATGGGCCAAATAGGGATGACGCAGAATTTTACAATTGTCTCCCCACAAAAAATTGTTGGGCTTAGTATAGAAAATGTTATAATAGGTGGGATTTTAATCTGGTCCTTGACCCTTCTAGAGATTATCATAATTACAAACATATAAATAATCCTCACGCAAAACAGGCTGTTGAAATCATGGTCGAAAATCTAGACCTGAATGATATTTGGCGGGAACTAAACCCAGAGTGTCGCCGTTTTACGTGGAGGAGAACTAATCCTTTTCAACAGACCAGACTAGATTTTTTTTGGATATCAGACACAGTTGTTTCTTATATTGATGAAGTAAACATTGAACCCGGTTATAGAACAGATCACTCTGCTGTGTTATTAAAGCTAAAATTTAATGAAGGCATAAAGCGCAATACTTTTTGGAAACTTAACTCGTCTCTGTTGAAAGATAAGTCATATGTAGATGAAATCAATACTTTGATTGAAAACGTTAAAGAAGAATACGCTACAAATACAGAAAATATGAATGAAACAGACGACAAATTACAATTCTCAATTTCTGATGATTTATTTCTCGATTTCCTGTTAATGAAAAAAAGGTCCAAAACAATGCTTATGCTACTGCGAATAAAAGAAAGAGTAATGAAGAGGAAAAACAATTAGAACAAGACGTTATTAAGTTAGAAAAAAAAGAAACGAAAACTGAAGATGATATCAGAGTCATTAACGAGAAAAAAGAACGACTGTCGGATATCAGAGGAAAACGAACAGGAGTTTTGTTAAGATCACGCGCTAGATGGATAGCAGATGGAGAGAAAGTTAGTAGTTATTTTTGTAATCTCGAAAAACGGCATTACATCAGTAAAAACATGGTTAGACTAATTGAGAAACAAGATAATGTTCTAACAAATCAAGAAGACAAACTGAAAGAAGTATATAGTTTCTATAAAACATTATACATAGAAAATGCTGTAGAAAATTGTGATATAAAAGATTTGGTGAAAGACATCCCCATTTAAATGAAACAGAAGCAGCGGACTTAGAAGGTCTTATTACATTGGAGGAAGCGACATATGTCTTAAAGACAATGAAAAATAATAAAAGCCCCGGTTCCGATGGTTTCACTACTGAATTCTTTAAAGTTTTTTGGAAACAGATTGGTGTATTTGTCGTTAGATCTTTAATGCAAGTTTCGAGAAAGGAGAACTGTCATGTGTACAAAGAGAGGGAATCATTACATGTATACCAAAAGGTGATAAATCCAGACAGTACATACAAAACTGGAGACCCATTTCTCTGTTAAATGTCGTTTATAAGATAGGATCCTCTTGCATTGCCAACAGAATAAAATCTGTGTTGCCTAAAATCATAAATGAAGATCAGACTGGATTTATTTGAAATAGATACATCGGCGACAATATGAGAATGATATTTGATACTATATCTTATTTAGATGAAAATGGTCTGCCTGGTTTGTTGTTAAACATAGACTTTGAAAAAGCCTTTGATTCGATAAATTGGGAATTTATGACGAAAGTCCTAAAAGCATTTGGTTTCTAAAAAGATATTTGTAGATGGATAAGCGTATTCTATAAAAATATCAAGTCTTGTGTTATTGTGAACGGACAGGTTTCACATTGGTTTGATATTAAAAAAGGATGTCGACAAGGAGACCCTATTTCACCAAATCTGTTCGTAATCTGTGTCGAAATATTAGCCATTATGGTAAGGGAAAATCGAGATATTCGGGGAATAAGAGTGAATGAAACTGAATTTAAAATATCCCAATATGCTAATGACACCGAGTTTTTACTCGCAGGGGATACAAATCCTTTGAAACTTGTATCGAAGTTCTTTTAAGATTTGACTGTGTCTCAGGTCTTCATATGAATTTGAGTAAAATGAGCGCAGTTTGGCTTGGAAGTGTAAAAAATAGTCAAAACCACTACATGGACCACTTAGAAATTGTATGGAATCCACAAAATGTCAAATACTTGGGTATATGGTTCACAAACGACTTGAAAGATTGCATAGAAATAAACTACGCAGAAAGACTAGCAGACGTAAATCATCTGTTCAAAATATGGGTAAAACGCCAAATTACGACCCTAGGTAGAATAGCAATTTTGAAATCCATCATCCTTTCAAAGCTGACTCATCTTTGGCTGTTTCTGCCAAACCCACCAGATGTTTTCTTTCAAACATGCCAGAAAATATGTTACAAGTTTGTGTGGATTAAAAAAAAACAGAAAAAAATCAGTCGAAAAACAGTGCATAAAAGCATACGGAATGGAGGTATTGGTCTTCCTGATGTAAAAAACCTTCGTCACATCCTTAAAACTATCCTGGATCCGTAGGACTGAGAGATCAAACCACAAATGGAAACATAATTCTTCTCAGTAATTTTCCTCACTGGCCTCATATGAGTAAACACGGTCCAGAGATTGTCTCAAAATTTACCAAATATAATCCGTTCTGGGCAGACGTCCTTGAGGCTTACAAACTTTTTTATTACAAATGTCTGCCAAAAATTCCACTGAACTACTTGCTAAACCAGTTTGCTTAAAAAAAAAAACGTATTCAAATTGGGAAAAGACACATTGTCTCTAAAATTCTTCAAAACAAAAGTGTCTATTATCTTGCACATTTTTTTGTTGATAATGGTCAGTTTCTTTCCCACAGACAATTTAAGGAAAAATATGATGTCAACATTGATTTCCTAACTTATACAGGATATAAGTTAGCAATAATTGAATTCATTAGAGGATCTGACATTACCATCGAAAACAACAAATGCATTACTTCTCCATTATGTTATAAGATATTGTTTGCCACTTATAAAGGTTCAAAGACTTATTATGATATACTGATTGATAATCAGATGAGAGCTCCGTGCTGTGATAAGTGGGACATCAAACTTTCACAAGCTCATGACTGGAATTCATGCTTTTTTATGCACATAAGATTACAGATGTAAAACTCAAGTGGTTTCAGTTGAGAATAATTCACAGGTGCTTAGGTACAAATGTTATTTTGAAAGAAATCGGAGTTACTGATAATGATAAATGCAGTTTTTGCGGGCTATTTAAAGATTCTATTGACCATATATTTTGAAAATGCACTCATGTCAAATGTTTTTGGAGTAGGTTAATTGATTTAGTAAAAGAGAAATGCACTCACGCACAAAATATACGCCTAACAGAGTCTCTCATACTTTTAGGTTTCGACATAACAATCGCAATTGATTACATTTTTTACTTCATTATTCTTCTAGCAAAACATTACCTATATAAGTGTAAGTTAGAAGGCAGTCTTCCACATGTAGCAGTTTTCTTGAGAATGTTGACGTATAGATATAGAATTGAAAAATATAGCTCATACTTAACCATGAACCACTTGGATTTTCATGCCAGATGGCTTGCTTATGAAGCTTTGATTTCTAATACCTAGCTGCTTTAGTTACCGTCTCTGGAACATGTCTTTTCAGCATTAATATATAAATGAGTATGATGCATAATATAACAACAGTTACTAGACTAATCATATCATCTTTTTCCTTTTTTTTATCTTTTGCTGAGGATATCATGTGTGGCCCTTGTATGCTGCTGAAATATTTCTGTATAGTGGTACTCAAGAAATAATGTACCTTATGATAAAAATATATTATCTTCACTTGCTGTGACCCAACCCATTCTGTCTTCCTGTTTTCTTTGCTTGTCTGTTCGTCTGTCTGTCTGTCTGTTTGTCTGTCTGTCTATTTGTCTGCCTTTCCTTTATTATCTATGTATGCATGCTGATTTATCTTGCAATATATATACTTTTCTTTTCTTTTTGTCATCAAACGCATGTATACATCTACTATAATGTATACAGGTTTATGTTATTTCTTATAAACAGTAAACAAGTGGGGTATGTTTTGCTCCCATAAGGAAACCTAACACAGAGTAACTTTTATTCAAGACTGGCACAGCCTTTTAAACTTGAATAAAGTCAGACAAATACATAGACGAACAATCTAATAGTGGGGGAAAAACAAGTGCAGGCCAACAACTGAACTGTCTGGCAAAGATTTGGACTTGAGGGGAGGGGAGGGGAGGGGAGGGGAGGGGAGAGGGGAGTTTGAAGATGGGAAACTGGGAAAATGAAATCTTACATACACACACACAAAAAAAATGTTACAAATATGAAAACTCTTCTCTAGCTGCATAAGGGAACCATCGCAATCCCTTTTGAAGGCAGATATATTTGTATTGCCTGCTCCGAGGCCTTTCGCCCGTGAGGCGAAAGGCCTCGGAGCAGAGAATACAAATATATCGGAGCAGGCAATACAAATATATCGGAGCAGGCAATACAAATATATCTGCCTTCAAAAGGGATTGCGATGGTTCCCTTATGCAGCTAGAGAAGAGTTTTCATATCTTCATTTTCATATTTGCGTTGGGCCCAATGCCTGCTTGATGCCGCCATACTTCGCCTTAATGTTGCCTGTGTCAGCTGCGATCTGAATCTGGGAGCAGAGCTGAAGCCAATAATCGTTGGCGCATTGCCTGGCACACTGCTGAACTTTGCTGCGAGCAGCACGAAGAACCTGGAGGTTCTGCTCACTGGGATTGGTTTTGTATGCTGTCAGGGCGTTTCTCTTGGCCTGAATGACACTGAATGACATATCACCTGAGGTCTTGTACATACTTCCTTGTGACATAGCTAGCTAAATGAACAATTTCAGAAGATTAATATCAGAAAATAAACGCAACATTCTTAAAATTTTTTATGATTTTTAGAATTTTTATGATTTTAAACAGACATCTTCTTGTTTAGATATACCAGTTATGGACGTACATGAAGTGTACAATTCTCTGACTGACTTAAAGCAGACCTATACAAGACATCTTGATGGCATTGATGGGAAAATGTCAAAATTGTCAATCCCAGTGATCACTGAAACACTCACATTCACAATGTAGGCCATTGCTAAAAACAGTAACCTTTAAAAGTTGCGAAAGTAATATTTATTTACAAAGCAGGTGATTGTGCTTATTCTTCAACTCCAGATCCATATCTCGTCCATCCTCTCCAAACCTTTGGAAAATCATATAAACAAACATACTCTTACGTATATCAATTGCTCAAGTTTATTTCACCAAAAATTATCTGGATTTGGGCCAATCATTCTTGCCACACACCATTACCTAACCTAGTCGACCAATGGCTTACTAACTTACACACTGATGTAATCACAAGTGTTCTTGATGCTGACTTTATAAAAGCGTTTGATGTTGTTGATCATAGCCTTCAACTGAAAAAAAAGTTCAAAATTATGTCTTTGCTCACCACGTGGTAGAACTCCTGGCTTCATTTCTATCCGACAGGAAACCATGTGTTTCATTAATTGCATCTAAATCCTCTACTTATCTGTCAATGATGGTGTCCGTTACCATTCTGTCCTTGGTCGAATCCTATTCTCACGATACATAAACGATCTTCCCCTGTTTCTTCCACCTTTATGTGTGATGTTTGCATATGATAATATAAAATATACTTGTCTTACATATACTTGTCATAATAGATTAGACGCCACTTTCATCTCTTTGAAGGCAAGTATTAATAAGTTCATACCTTGGTCTGAACTCAATCGCATGCATCTACAGCTCTTGCATTCTCGACCCTCGTCTTGATTGAGTGTCCTGGTGACTTTCCCTGGGAAGATTCTTCTGACTTTGAAAATAGCTGAAAAAATATCTTCCTAAATGTACGATTGAAGATACAGAAAATGAAGAAATTAATGCTTGAACTCATAACATGCGTGAAATTGATGACAGCAAATGCTATTCTTTTGACTGAGGCCACATGCTTGGTTGTGGTGAGCTTGAAGTGGGCAATGATAGCGATTCCCATGGGGTAGGCTATAAGCACCACAATGGAGAGGCTGACAATAGTGAAAGTCAGTCGACGATTCATGACTGTTTGCGAGCGAAGTTGGCCTGACACGGACATAGAAATTTTTTGGACATGCTTGGAAGTCACGTACAGAAGTCTCATGGACAACAAGGTCTGCAGCACCAGCGGAACGGATAGAACCAGCTGAGAACACGTCACACTGACAATGAGACTGGCCCGAGTATCTGGCATCAGGATTGCCATCGTTTGGTCTGTAGCCTTGAAGATGGTGCAGTAGATAACGACGATGCCCAGAGCCAGGTATGTTCGGCGTTGGCTAAGCAGAGTGCGAAAGTGGAAGATGAAATCGACGGCAATCCAATGGGTGACCGACAACAGTAAGATGACATTCACTAAAATGTACTGTGACCGAAAGTGATCGGACTGAGAATATCACGCAGCGTTCCCGGTGGCAGGTACCACCATAAACAAAAGGTACCCGCATAGACAATGTCTGAGTAGGCCAGAGCTTTGAAAAGAAAGATGGTTGCTTGAAAGGTCTGGGAGTACCGTGTCCACACCAGGATGACAAACACGTTCAGAACTATACCAATCACAGCCACAGGTGTGAGTCCATAATAGGTTATTTTACGATTGATTTCCAGGGCCCATTCGCTATCATGTTCATCTGCTTCTAGTTTTTGTATCACAAGACCATTTATCAATGCATAATCCATGATCTTCTTGGCCTCTCGTCAGTAGGCTGTTGCAGTCAGAAAATCAACGCAGTGTTATGACAACAGTTCCGAAGTCACTAAACGATGCCTCGTCTCCTTTATTTGCTTGATTTTTCTTTCTTTTTTTCTTTTTTTTTTCACACCACGGGACAGACAATTTCACAGATGAAAGACGATCTCAGAAGACAAGAGATCACATTGTTCTCCTTTCTGAGGATTATATGCAAGTATCAGGCACAATGCTATCTATGGTTCAATGTCTAATAGAATGTTTGTATTGTATTCGCTTGTAAGCACACTTGCTCGATTAACAAAAAGTTAACTTTTGGAAATATGAATTCATGTACACTGCCCAGCTGACTGCGGAGTCCGAGTCCATTTTTTAAATGCATCGATGCATTAAATGGCAGTGCTTTAAAAACAAACACAGACACAATTCGTAGTTGTATGCCAATATTACCGAATGAATTTAACCCACACACTCGTCGTCATAAATCATAACTTTCCATCAGTAATATTGCTTGTTTAACGAATACACCATCGAGCTCGTTGTCAGCAGTATCTTTTTTTTCCTTTTTTTTTTTTTAAAGTTCTCACAAGTATAGCGGTCACTTGATGCTCCTCGGAAGTGTGCAGCTACAAAGTAGGCCTAATTTACTTTCGTTTGCTCAACGAGAAGAAAGGCGAGTACGTCAAAATGATGACGTACTAAATGCGCGACGTCATTTTCATCCCATGAGTTTTGTTTCGAGGAAAGTGTGTGTGTGTGTGTGTGTGTGTGCAGGCCTAAGTTACTTTCACCATATTGCGCCCAGTTTGAGAAGATAAGTGATTGATCGTTCTTCGTTTTCATTTTCCTGAATGTTGTTAATTTGCCTGAAGAAGACAAAAGAGATCGAAACTCGTCGTGGTTAGTCTTATAATTTGTGTGTCCCTTTTGTCTGGCGGAATAGAAATTTTGTTTTAAGTTTGTTTCAATTTCAGCTTGCAGTCACCTCACCTTGAAACTAATTTACTTTCAGAAACAAAAACAATAGTCCTTCCAAGGGGAAGAAAACAGTACAAAAATCACAATACCACTCTTCATAAGATCGCACCAAATTTTGGCCTCGTGGGCCTTTTTTCAAATAAAGAGGAAAAAACAAAACAAAAAACACTACAACTATGTGATATGTATCTCTGACAACTGGACAGATAAAAAAAATTGTTTTCTTAGATTTTGCTAAGGCTTTCGATTTAACTGACCATGTCCTGCTCTATCCAAAAAAAAAAAACAAAAAACCGAATTAAAAAAAGAAGAAGTATGAAACAAAAACAATAGCCTTCCAAAGGGCAGAAATCAGATGATTTCTTTGATCTGTGCACTTGTCAAAGATGGATATCACTTAGTTGCATTTTTTTTCGTCACTTGAAAAATGCCACGAGGCCAAAAATGTGTGCAATATTATGAAGAGTGGTATTGTGATTTTTGTCATTTACCATCGTTTGCCCCACGAGACAGAATGGCGAGAAGTCAGAATGGTGACGTACTAAACGGGTGACGTCCTTTCAATCCCACAAACTTTTCTTCTTTTTTGTTGAGAAAACTCTGTGTGTGTGTGTGTGTGTGTGTGTGTGTGTGTGTGTTGTTGTTGTTGTTGTTGTTGTTAGTCTGTTTAATGTCTGTTTACTAAAAGTGATATTAGACGGTGGGAAAGAATGGGGGAGAGGGGAAGGGATAGGGACAGTGGAAAGGAGTTGACTGTATGTAAAAGTTTGATGTGAATGTACGTGTGTTTGTCGGTACTTGCGTGAGTGTGTACAAGTGTTTAGATATAATCGTTGCATAGGAAAAATGGGTAAAAATGTTGGATGATTATCAAATAATGAGTATCAACGCTATGAACATATGAAAATTAATGAGAATCTACCAAACATGAAAAAACCCAACAACAACAAAAAACAATAACGCATTCAGCTTGCAGTCACGTCACCTTGAAACTAATTTACTTTCAGAAACAAAAGCAATAGTCCTTCCAAGGGGAAGAAAACAGTACAAAAATCACAATACCACTTAGGATTGCACAAATTTTCAGCCTCGTGGCCTTTTTTCAAGTAAAGAAAACAAACAAACAAACAAACAAACAAACAAAACGAAGTGATTTGTATCTTTGACAACTGGAGAGATTAAAGAAAATTGTTTTCTTAGATTTTGCTAGGGCTTTCGATTTAATTGACCATGCCCCACTCTATCAAAAACAACAACAAACAAACCAAGACTGCATGAAACAAAAACAATAGCCCTCCAAAGGGCAGAAATCATATGATTTCTTTGATCTGTACAGTTGTCAAAGATGGTTATCACTTAGCTGTATTGTATTTTGTTTGTGTTGTTGTTGTTTTCCTCGTCACTTGAAAATGCCACGAGGCCAAGAATTTGTGCAATATTATGAAGAGTGGTACTGTGATTTTTGTAATTTATTTTCGTTTGCTCCACAAGAAAGAATGGTGAGAGCGTCAGAATGGTGACGTACTAATGGGTAACGTCCTTTCAATCCCACGAACTTCTTTTTTTTTTTTTTTTTTTTTTTTTTTTGCTTGTGAAAACTGTGAGTGTTGTTGTTAGTCTGTTTAACGTCTGTTCACTAAAAAGTGATATTAGACGGTGGGAAAGGATGGGGGAGAGGGGAAGGGATTGGGAGAGTGGGTAGGGTTGACTGTATGTAAAAGTTTGATATGAATGTACGTGCGTTTCTCGGTACTTGCGTGAGTGTGTACAAGTGTTTAGAATATAATCATTGCATAGGGAAAACGGGTAAAAGTGTTGGGTAATTATTAAACATTAGTATGAAAGCTATAAACATATGAAAATCAATGAGAACCTACCAACTACGAAATAATAATAACGCATTAAGCCTTTAACATCGAAGTAACAAATAACACACTAAGAAAGCAACAGCCAACACATCCATTTAAATACATATTTATATAAACACATATACATATCTATATCTATATATATATATATATATATGTATATATATTCATATATATATATATATTATATATAGAGAGAGAGAGAGAGAGAGAGAGAGAGAGAGAGAGAGAGAGAGAGAGAGATTTATATATATGCATGTAGCCTTTCCCTGCTCTACGATGTCTGATCTGGTACTCACAAGACAAGGAATAAACGATCCTCCAGCACCACCATGTACTGTAGCGACACCTGGCAAATTGCCCAAGATCAAGTCGCAGACTGGTTATCAATGACACAGGCGGTAAGAAAACCGGAGTAGTACGGTGTATCGACTGAAATTTTCGCCAGCGGAAACGTTTCAATCTTGCCTCCAAACGACCTACACTTTTGGACAGTGTTGAGATACTGGTTTTGAAGCACGAAAGATTTCCGTACACCAGCGGTGGTGCACCCAGTGTCTCGCAAACCAAAGCCTGCAATCCATTGATGGCTCCGTTTTCTAACACCAGTCCATCAACAGCTTGATGTGGTGCCAAAACAAGGCCTTCTTCACAATCAGTGGAGACTAATGCGGGTTTGAATCATTTGGTTTGAAAGGGCAATTTTTCCTCAAATGGAACTTGCCATCACAAAAGAAACATCGCATTGTCTGATCGGCAGCTGACTGATTTTGTGAACTTCTGTTCTGTCCACGAACTGGCCCAAAAGGTCTACGTGGTGGTCGTTGTCCACGACCTCGGAACGTTTGCTGAGGAGTAACGGGTCTTTCCGCGGTGAGTACTGGTACTGACGAAAGTCACTCGAACCGCGGAAAGATCCCTGTCCGTTCCTAGGATAAGTATATCCTTGAGGACTCAGAAATGACCCACGATTTCCTTTCCTGTAACTTCCCTGTCCTGATGGGATAGTACATGACGCATGAGACTCAAAGATTGAAAATTCTCCTTTCCTAGCCACGCCCTTATCTGGGTGAGCGATACAATACTGATCAGCCATCTGACACATTTCCTCAACGCTTTCAAATTGCCTTTCTTTAAGGAAAGTGGCCAGATCTTTGCTCACGCTCTGGAAAAGTTGTTCTCTAAGAAGGAGATCTCGCAGTGATTGAAAATGTTTTGTTCGTTTTTGATAAATCGATCCATCGATCTAAACAATGACTCATACGAATTAGAAACGACGGAAACGATTCTCCTTTTTCAGGGCGCACAGAACGGAAACGTTCGTGAAAACGATCAGCAGAACATTGAAATTTCTTGAGGAGTTCTTCTTTCAACTGATCCCACGTTAAATTTTGTTTCGCAGCGAGTGTGTGGTACAGTGTCAAAGCGCTACCCTTAAACAACGACGCAATATACAATGTCCACTTTTCCTTTGGCCAACCACAAGACGTCGCGTGACTTTCAAAGCGGAAAAGAAAACTATCTATGTCATCCGTTTTTTTTCCTCGAAAGGTGGTAACTTTGGAATATATGCCGCTTTTGGTTGAGGCATGGCTGCGGAACCGACTGGTGGAACTGGTAGAGGTTCTCTTGATGCCTGTATTCTTTTAATTTCAGCATCAGTCTCTAATCTAACTGTCTCAACTTAAATTGACGTTCTTCAGCTTCAGCTTCCCTCTGTAGTCTTTTTTCTTCAATTTCAGCTTCCCTCTGTAGTCTATTTTCTTCAGCTTCCCGCTGTAGTCTTTTTTCTTCAATTTCAGATTCCTCTGTAGTCTTTTTTCCTCCGATTTAGCTTCCCTCTGTAGTCTTTTTTCTTCAGCTTCAGCTTCCCTCTGTAGTCTATTTTCTTCAGCTTCCCTCTGTAGTCTATTTTCTTCCCTCTCTCTTAGCCTGTCTGCCCTATCTGTGCATTGTTGCACATAGTTAGTAAGTTTTTCTCCATCAAAACCCAAGCGTTCCGCTTGTTGAACATATTTATCAAAATCATCCATAATGAATCGTCAACAGATATAAACAAAACAATTTCTAAATATGAATAAAAATAAGGCGATATATGATGGCGCTGTATATTTCACAAAAAATGTAATTATAGTATATACAAATAAAGAATTCAATTTCCGGTGTAAACAGAAAACAGCTTACCAAAACAGGGTAGATATTAAATCCAAGGAATGTATTTTTCCAAAAGTAATTTGCAAACTGCTATCAATTTGGAATTTAAAAAAAAAATGAAGTTCAATGCAAATCTGTTTTTCCTAAGAAAGGAAAAAACACAATAAAGTTTCCTGAAAATAAATTCTTTATAAAGTTTTAGTTCTTAAATGTTCTTGTTGTCAGTCTTTCTTTCTTACTTAATTTCAAATGAATTTACAAAACAAATGCACCGCCTTATACGATAAATGAATATAAATTTACAAAACAAATGGAAGCACAAACAATTAAAAAGAGGGGAAGAAACACAAACTAGCGGAAATCCTACCTAAAAGATGAAAATGTTGAAAAGAAAACTAGATAGGAGCTTATTGTGAAGAAGTGTAGAGTTTTTGAAAAAGGGGGTGAAAAGGAAATGAAAGGATACACAAGATCGGAACAGTGAGAAGAAATCAAGAACAGCAAAAGAAGCCCTCAGACAGCACCCTAGTGGTCACTGTCCCCCGTGAAACTGGAGACGGGAAAAAACAAATCACTCACAATATACACAACACTACAGCAATAATGCAAAATAATAAACAATCAATTAATAAATGCACATTCACCCAAACTCAAAGAAAATCTCGCACCACACCCAGAAAAAAAATAATCAAAAGATAAAGATGTTTATTTGGGCTGAGCGGTAATCAACTCCACCACCTACACTATTTGCGTGACGGAGGTGAAGCTGATCCCACACTCTGAGGGCAAGGGGAAAAATCAAAATGAAACAATAGGAAAGGGAAAGAAATAGATAATTACGAGAAGGGAAAGACTATCGACTCCCCAACGCCATGCCCCCCTGCTAAACGCAGGAAGAGGTTGGGGCTATCAGTCCTGGGGAAGGGGACAAAAAATCTAATACTCTAGGGAAGGACAGCGATTCCTCAACGCCCTGCCCCCTTGCTGCCAGGTACGAGCAAGAGGAGGTTGAGGCTATCGGTCCTGAGGGGGGAAAGGGTCAAAAGGAAATCCTACCAAAAAAAACCTTAACGGAGTAGAGCAACCAAAAGAAATGTCAACCACCCGAAACACATATAAAAATAGAAAAAAAACAACAAATGCAAATATTATACACAATAAATAATTAACTAATTTCTTTTCTTTTTTCTTCCCTCAAACCCTTGAGGGTACAAATCAAATCTTTTTTTCTCAGGCCCCAAGGGCACAAATAGAAATCCTTCCTCTGAAGGTACAAATAGAAATCTTTCTTCTTTTTTTTTTTTCTAGGGGAAACAAAACAATGGCAGCTACGTCGGTGAAACTGGAGTCGGGGTCACCACTGTCACACTGTCACTTTTGCCCGCACGCATTCATGACAGCATTTACTCCATACGCACACGCAATCTTTCCAATCAACCAAAAGGCGCACTACCGAATGTTTTTTCTTCTCCCCCTCTCCTTCGGGAAAACACTTTACTAAATCACATCAAACACGTTATAAACAAATTTATACATGTAGCACTCTTTCCACTGAGAGGCAAACTAACTCACTCAAAACTTCATAAAGTCACGGCCTCCACACAACATTGGCCCACAAACTCCAGACCAGGAAAATAAATGATTCTCTCACTCCTTGATGCTATGCCTGCATCCGAATTACGACTCGCCTCATCCTTTCAGGATTCCCTGTCTCTCTCAGACATCATCTCGCCCCCTCGATTTCTCCCGTCCTGGAGATATGACTTCCGACTCCTCTCCCTCGACTCTTCTTGTCACTGGAGAGATGAGTTCCAACTCCTCTCCCTCGTCTTCTCCTGTCCCTGGAGAGATGACGAGTTCCCGACTCCTCTCCCTGGAGTCCTTAATTTCTGGGGCTGCCTACCGGTGTGTTCCCCACACCATGGCATCTTCAACCACCTCACGGGGTGAAAGGTGAAGGGTGAAGGGCGAAGGGTAAAAGGTGAAGGGCTGGTAATGACTGGTCAGCAGCGAGGACCAACGTCCTGACAGGTTCGAGTCTCTAGGCCATCTGCTGGGTTTAAAACTGATTCTTTCCTCCTTCCTCCTAGTGAGTGCATACTCAGTGTTCAAAACACATGACCAGCACCTTACCAGCCCTTGTTAAACTATCTCTCAGTGGTCACTTTCACCCAATGACCACATTTGTTTCTTTACCGAGTCATACTCACAATTATTTGGGACGCCCGCTACACTAGTCAAGCCACACGAATATTCTTCCTTTTCAGTAGTGGCATGGGGAAATGATTCATATCCCTAACTACATGTGATGGAGCGTCACATGCCTTGATGTGAGGCTACGTCACATGACAGTATCCCTAGCGGACCATGTTGGACTCTTTCAGTGTGACGTTGCAGTGTTTGAACATATACTATTATCATGTCTTAAAGGAAAACACGATCTTAACATTTTCAACAGTTTTAAATGGTAATGTTTTATGTTGTGTAAATGTATTATTTATGGAGGCCATAAACTATACGGTTGACTGTGGCATGCTCTTGCCTATGAAAATCTGATTTTTAAGCGATTTTTTTTTTTTTTAATGACCTTAGACTGAGACATTACATGCTGAGAAAAATACATCCTATGGTTTGGTAGAAAAGGAAAAAAAAAAACGAAAAAGAAAAAAGAGAAAAAGAAAAAAGCTTGATAAATACTCGCCACTACTTGCGCACCTCTCCCCTTCTCTCTTCCCTTGCTTCCGTCGCTCTCTCTCTCTCTCTCTCTCTCTCTCTCTCTCTCTCTCTCTCTGTCTCTCTCTCTCTGTCTCTCTCCTCTCTCTCTCTCCCTCTCTCATATATGCATACATATGCATATGTGTGTATATATACATATATGTATATGTGGGTGTGTAGGTATGTGTATGTATGCATGTATGTATGTATGTAATGTATATAAATGGAAAAAAAAAGAAATGAAAAGGAGAAGAAATAAGAAAAGTATGAGGATGTGATTGACTGAGATGGACTGAGCTGATTGGATCAAGAAGTGTAGTAGAATTGAATGTATAACTAATAATATGTAATTATGCAAGTATCTAGGCAATTAAGGTAACTAAGAGGGAATACGTGTAATTATAATCTGAATGGATATAAATCAAAAATTACATGACCAAGCAAATGAGCATGAAGGGGGGGTCATGGAGGAAGCAACCGCAGAGACTGGTTAACACAATATGGGTACAAACGTGGGCCACCAGGGGGGGGGGGGGGGGGGGGGGGGGGGGGGGGGGGGTAGTCGAGGTGTATGAATGGTTTAAGTTTATGGAAAATGTGCATATAATAGAAAATCAAGGGTATAAGGAAACATGTACAGAAGAGGAAGGTTAAATAAGTAACGAAATCTGCATACATACACATGAGAGAACGTATAAATACCAATCCTGGCTCACTTCCGCCCTCACCCAGTTTCGGGCGAAAGTGACCCAGGATTGGTATTTATACGTTCTCTGACAAGTAAGACGTCAATAACCAAAAAATAACGATTATCTACAAACAAACATACTGTGCAGGGTTATCCATTTTAATACTAATTTACTAAAGTTTTCAGAGAGTAGCGTAGGGAAAGTAGCCAGGACTGAACACGCCCCATAGAGTAACGTAGGGAAAAGCATCCGTGACTGAACGCGCTTTATATACAAACGGTGTCCTGTTCCCACGGCTCTCTTTTCAGTACTGTCAACTCCGTCAGGGCGGTGTAAGCTTTTAATTGCTAGTTGCCGGCTTACCTGCCCAGCACTCGGGGTGTTTATTTCACCCAGTGCTGTGGTGGTGTAAGTTTGCGTATGGCAATAGCAGACAGTGGGGATTTTAAGTTAGAAAAAGTTTTTGAATCACAAATACTTTTTCAACAGCTTTATAGATTAAATTGTGTGGAAGACATGGAATCAGCTACAACTTTATATATAACCACACACACACATACACACTACACGCACGTGAACACACACACACACACACACACACACACACACACACACACACACACAAACTAACACGGACACATGCACACACAGAGAAACACTCACACACAGGCCAAAAAATCAATACTGCTGCACCTCCTCTACCCCTCTTCCCCCCTCCTTCCTGCCTAGCATGACATCAGCCTTCCTACGCAAACACTGCTCGCGTGGCAGCGCTGTCACAGCCTGGCCAATCAGCGGCCACTCACACCACATTGCCACGTCGACACGCCGAATCGAGGCTGTCGCGTGACACGACTGGGGTCGCCATTGTTGCTCAGACTATTGAACAAGAAGGCTGTGTGTTTCGACTGCGCTTTGTTGTGGCCACTGTGTTTTAATTGTGTTATTTTAAAATGGCTAAAACGTTACTGAAGAACAGGTTTGTGCTATTCGAGACCATAAGTTTTACTTTAACTGCATGTTAGAGTATTTGTTGAAAGAATTAGTTGAGTCAGTCAGTGAAGGCAAGCCAACTATTCACATGTCTGCCCGCACAGCGGGCGTGTGCTAACACGTTCCTCGCTATACAGCGAGAGCCGCCTCTTTCTCTGTTCTTCATTGCGCTTAACTGGTAGTTGTCTTGAAGGTAGCGAAGCATGTTGTGAAACCGGAGAGACTATCTTAAAGGTTTGTTGGTTCAAGAAATGAAACAAGATGTAGCCAGTTTTAATACGTGTTTGACTATTGATGAGATGGTTCCTTATCTAATAAATGGCGCTGCATTGTTGAAAGTGGCCGAAGCAAAACAAACCATCACGCGTTGATTGTTGGGAGCTGGCTTGGGACAGCTAAAGCCATGTTTAAAAAACATGGCGTTCATTTCTTAAGGCGGAGGTAAACACGGCTGATTCGTATTATTTGAAACATTTTTGCTGTTCCTCCCAAGTAAAAATGTTCTCAGTTTGTATTAGACTGATTGATTGTTAACTACAGATTCAGTGTTTATGTGGCAAGCTGATCTGTGTATTAAGATGTGTATACTTTTCTACTTTCTAATTCTAACCAGTTCATCTGCCTTCAAGTGTGCCCTTATGCAACTGAATGGCGATTTCGAATGTTCTGGCAAACAACTAATAGGTAGCAGCTTGCTTCCGTCGCTCTCTCTCCTCTCCCTCTCTCTCCCCCTCACCCAAAACCACCCGTCCTCTCTCTCGGGTTCCTTTTCCCCTCTCTCTCTCTCCCCTTAATTTTATGCTACAAAAGCATATGTGTGTATATATACCATTTATGTATATGTGGGGTTTTAGGTATGTGTATTAGGAAAGTATTATTATGAAATGAATTTTAAATGGAAAAAAAAAAAAAAATAAAAAAGGAGAAGAAATAAAAAGAATGGGGATTTAAAAGACTGAGATGGCCCTGAGCCTTTTGGGAAATCAAGAATGTAGTAGAATTGAATGTTACAAAATTAAATTTAATTTAATGCAAAGTATTTAAGGAAATTTAAGGGGAAAACTAGGGGGAATAGGGTTTAATTAAATTCTAAAATGGATATAACAAAAATTACATGACCAAGCAAATGAGCATAAAAGGGGGGGGGTCATGGGGAAAGGGAACCGAAAGGGGACGGGTTTAAACAAAAAGGGTAAAAACGTGGCCCCCAGGGGGGGGGGGGGGGGGGGGGGGGGGGGGGGTTCCGAGGGTGTTTTGAAGGGTTTTAAGTTTAGGGAAAAATGTGCATAAAAAGAAAATAAAGGGGTAAAAGGGAAAACCCTTGTACAAAAAGGGGAAAGGGGTTTAAATAAGAACGAAATCGGGCCATACATACACATGGGGAAAACCGTATAAAAAAACCAACCTGGTTCCCCTTTGCCCTCAACCATTTTCGGGCGAAAGGACCCGGATTGGTATTTAAACTTTTCCTGACTTTTTAAGACTTCAAAAACCAAAAAAAAAAACCGTTTTATCTAAAAAACAAACATACTGTGCAGGGTTTTTCCATTTTAATACAAATTTTAACAAAAGGGTTTTTCAGAGAGTAGCGTAGGGAAATTGCCGGACTGAACCGCCCCATGGGTTTAAGGGTGGGGAAAAGCATCCGTGCCCTGAACGCGCTTTAAAATACAAAACTTTGCCCTTTTTCCCAAAGGCTCTCTTTTCAGTTTTTTGTCAACCCCCGTAGGGGCGGTGTAAGCTTTTAATTGTTTAGTTGCCGGGTTACCTGCCCAGCACTCGGGTGTTTATTTCCCCCCAAGTGCTGTGGGGTGTAATTTTGGGTTTGGGCAATAGCAGACAGTTGGGGGATTTTAATTTAGAAAAAGTTTTGAATACAAATTTCCTTTTTAAAACAGTTTAAAAGATTAAATTTTTGGGGAAAGACATGGAATCAGCTACAACAAAAAAATAAAACCACAACAAAAAACATACCACTAAAACCCCGAAAAACACCCCAAAACACCCCACCCCACACACACACACACACAAACACACAAAAACAACACGACAATGCACACACAGAGAAACCACACACCCCCGGCCAAAAAAATAAATACTCCGGGCACCTCCTCAACCCCTCTTCCCCCCCCCTTCCTGCCTAGCATGACATCCCCTTAAACGCAAACCCCTGCTCGCTTGGGGCGCTGCAAAAAGCCGGCCCAATCAGGGGCCCGCCCCCAAAACCACTTTGCCACCCCAAACCCCGCCGAATGGGGGCTGTCGCGTGACACCCCGGGGGTCCCCCATTTTTGCTCGGGCTTTTGGGAAAAAGAAGGCTGGGGTGTTTCGACTGCGCTTTGTTGTGGCCACTGGTTTTAATTGTTTTAAAATTTAAAGGGCTAAAACGTTACTGAAGAACGGGTTTTTGTGCTATTCGAGCCCAAAAGTTTTTTTTAACTGCATGTTAGGTATTTTTTTGAAAAAAATTTGTTGAGCAGCCCCTGGGCCCAACCCAACTTTCAATGTTTTGCCCCCCCACAGGGGCGGGTGCTAACACTTCCCTCGTAAAAACAGCGAGCCCCCGGGCCCCTTTCTCTTTTCTTCTTTGCGCTTAACGGGTTAGTTGTCTTGAAGGTAGCAAAAAGAATGTTGTAAACCGGAAAAGCCTATCAAAAGGGTTTTTTTGGGTTCAAGGAAAGGGCCCCCCCAAAGAAAAAGCCATTTTTTAAAACTTTTTGATTTGATGAAAGGGTTTCCCCACCCTAAAAAAGGGCGTCCCTTGTTGAAAGGGGCCCCCCGAAAAAAACCCCAAAACCCATCACGCGTTGATTGTTGGGAGCGGTTTGGGGACAGCAAAAAACCCATGTTTAAAAAAAAAATGGCGTTTTTTTCCCTTAAAAGGCGGAGGTAAACCCGGGGCTGTTTGTTTTTTTTTGAAACATTTTTGGGCTGTTCCCCCCAAAGTAAAAAGGGTTTTTTGTTTGTTTTTAAAACCTGTTTAAATTTTTTAACTACAGATTCGGGGTTTTTATGGGCAAGCTGATCGGGTGTATTAAAAATTGTATACTTTTCTACTTTTCAAAATTCAAACCCCAGTTCATCTGCCTTAAAGGGGGGGGGGGGGTTGGGCCTTAAAATCAACTGAATGGCGATTTTCGAAGTTTTTGGCAAACAAACAGATAGGGTTAGGAAAGGCCTTAGAAAAATTCCCAGTATGGAGGGGAGTGTGTGTGGCCAGCACTATTTTCATATAAATGCTTAAAATACAATGGGATGTACTACTATTGGGGGATTAGAGCCGCCATAAAAGTTTGGCTACAGAAAATTACAAAATTTGCTAAACCCAGTTGCAACCCCGGGTTTTGGAAAAAGGGGCCCAACAGCAAACTGGTTTTAACAAATCAAGAAAAACTGCTCCCCCCCTTTAGAGCGGCCAATGTCCAGTAGCAACCCTGTTTTCCCAGCGCTCCCCCAAGAGCGGCCAAGGTTTCACATTTGAAACCCCTTTTCTAGCCCCTCCACCCTAGAGGGGCCCAAGGGTTTTGCAGTGCCAACCCTTGACGTTTTCCAGCGCCCCCCCCTTTAGAGGGGCCCCAACTTGCAGTAAAGAGCTGTTTGAGGGATTTGGGCGCTTACCCTAGAGGGGTTAAAAGGGCTATCACCGTGAGTTTCAGATTTTTTTTGCTGCTTTTTGTCGTTTTCCCGGGTCTACCTTCCCCTGTTTAAAACGTCCTGTTTCAACCCCGGGTTAAAAAACTTTTAGGCCCCTTTTTGTATTTATACAATTGCCCTTGTTTTTTTAATCGGGGCTTTTGTTAAATGCCTTGGGCTGCTTTGAATTTTGCAAAAAAAGGGAGCCAATCATCACAAAAACCCAACCCACTGTTTTGGCACCAAGTGGTGTTAAAAAACAGGGAAAAATTACTAAAGCTCTGTGTACACCCCCCACCCTCCCCCCCCCAAAGTCCCCCCAATTTTTAAATTAAAGTTTTTATTAAGTTGCCCCAAAATCTTAATTAAATTTTTTAAATTTGTTTCTTCAAAATTCTAATAATTCTTGAATTTAATTTTTAATTAAAATTACTTCAAGTTCTTTTAAAAATTTCTTTATTAAATTTTTTAATTAAAATCACCTCAAGAACATAATAAGACAAAACCCAAATTCTTTTTAAGTTTTCTTATAATTATCAAAAAAATTTCAAAGCTATGTTTTTAAAACTTAAATAGTAAAGTCTAATATATTTCACACACCCTCAAAAAAAAGCGTCATTGTTTAGGATGTCTTGCCAGGGGTTCTCTGCATAGATCTTAAGGGGGGTCTTACATCCCAAGCAACCGATTGTTTCAATTCTGGTCTATGGGAAAAGCCCTTTTTTAGACCCATGTTTTTTTTTTTTTATTGACCCCCATAATTTTTTTTAATACGCCCTGATTATTTTTTAAAAAAATTAATTAAGTTCTTAAAAAATTCCCTTATAAATTGGGTCAAAATGACGCTTTGTTAATTTGGCGGTTTTTTGGGGTGCTGGGGTTTTTTTTTTGCCCTTTAGTGGCTCAGATTTTTTTGATAGCTTTCGTTTCGTTGCCATTGTGTAAATTTTTTTAAAGCCCCTAATAACCCGCCCCCAACAGCAAAATGGGGCCAAAAATTTGGAAAAGTTTTAAATTCCAAAAATTCCCCTGAAGACTTTTGGGGCCCCTTTTTCACATGGGTTTTTATAGCTTGGGATTGAATTTAAATTGTTCTTTGGGGTTGGCGGTGTTATGTTTTCATGGGTTTAAATTCTTTTAACATTAAATTTTTTTTTTTTTGTTCCACTCTGCTAATTTTTTTCCCCTTCAACACGCCCGGGTTTTTAATGGCCTCACCGAAATTTAGCGTTTTTTGCTGATTTTTGGCTTGGGTTTCTTTTTCCACCGATTAGTTTTTTTTTTGATTTGTGATTTTCCCGATCGTTCATTTTGAAGGGAAAAAAAAATCTATATATTTTAAAAAATTTTTTAATCCCCTGATTAATGGCGGGAAAAAAAAGTTCCAAAACTTAAAATATAGATCACAGCCTAGGGGACCTTTTAAAAGAATTTGTTAAAACTGGATCTTGCGTTAAAACAAACGTAAGATCTTGTTCAGAAAACAATGGGGGGAAATCTAATGACTTGTTTAAATGTCCCCCCCAAAAAACCTTTGCCCCCCAAATTTTTCCCAAAATTTTGACCCAAACTGCGCTTTATACCTGGGTTTTTTATTTCTTTAAAATGTTTTGCGGGACATCTGTTGAATCGGTTCTTGCTTTAATTCAGTTTTGGGGGGAAAATGTTTTTTTTTTTCCCCCCCCGTGCCAAAGAATACAACCCCTCCTTTTTGGGCATAATAGCTTGGTCATCCCGCTTGGTCCCTTCCCTAAGTTTCAGGGAAAGGTTTTGGCCGCCTTTTTAGCTGTAGGGGACAAAACAATTCATTTTTTTAATAATTTTTAAAAATTTTTTTTTCTAAAAATTAGCACCGAAAAAAAATGTTTTTTAACCTTGTATCCCCTTTTGCTTAATTTTTTTGGGCAAGTGTAGGATACTCAATTTTGGTAAAAGCTTGTTTTAAAATTTTAAAACCCGCAATCTTGGCCAAAATGACTTTTTGGGGTTTAGCAAAGGGAAAATTTCTATCCCTTGCAGCTTTGGTTTTACGAAAAAATTTTAATTAAACAAAAGGAAAAAATTTCCAAAACAAAAAAATATGTAAAAAAAAACCCTTTTAAAAAATGGTTCACTCGCAATAATGAAAGGGGCCTGGGGGTAATGGGGCTTTGGGGGTTTTTGCGGAAGTAATTTCGCATTTAAATAAACTGCGGGATGAAGGCGAAAAAGAAAAAGAATAAAAAAAGCCCATTGGGGCAACTAGCAAACTGCCCAAGACCCTAAAAAAAAAACGAGATTGAAAAAGTTGATTTTTTTTTAAAACACACTGAAAGAAAAAGGGGCCTGCAGCTTAAAAATATTTAAAGATGGATCAAACCCAAAAAAAAATTTTAAACTAGTAACAGGGAAACCCCCCGGGCCAGACAATTTCCCCCCCCCAAAATTTAGTGACTTTATCAACCCAACAGAAAAAAAAAAATGAAGAAATTTTTGTTTAAAGTTTTGGTTTTGAACCCCTGTGTATTTTTTTTGCGCATTTAATTTTTGGGTGAATAAAAAATGAAAAAAAAATCTATTTTTAGCCCAAAGGAAAATTGGGAAGGGCAAACCAAACAATACAAAAGCTAAGCCCCGCACGGGAGTCATTTAACAAAAAGGGAAAAATGGTTAAACTAAAAAAGCGAAAATTTCCAAAAATTTTTTTACCCGCGGGCCCAAACGAAAACAGAGACCCAAAACTTTGTGAACACAATCCAAAAGACACCCCTTTAAATGGTCTTCCATATTTACCCTCGGATAAAGGGTTAACGAAAAAATTTAAATACCAAATCACAGGTCATTGACAAAGGGTCCAAAATACAAAAGAACGGAGCCAAAAACACAAAAGAGTGCTTCTGCTGTTGCTGTCGCTCAACCAGAAATACCAACGAGGGGGGCCCCTAACTTTTTTCCCGCTGATTAAATTGATGTGGGAAAAAAATTTTAAAGGGATAATTTAAAATTATTGTTAAACCCTAGAAAACTATTAGAAAAGGCCTTTGGGAATTTCCCAAAATCACAGGCTTTTTTGAAAAAATTTAAACAAACAGTTGCCGAAAAAACTTTTCTCCCACCCGTATCAAGAGAGCTATTGCAAATTTTCCCCAACACAGAATGGGGGTTTGAAGGGCTGCCCCCTTCTAGGCAATGAATTTAAAGAAGAATTTAAAGGGGTAAAAACCCCGTACAAACAATTTAAAAAAAACAATAAAAAGTTGCTTTAAGGAAGTCCCTTTAACCGGGAAACTTTACCATTTGGTTTGAAAGTTAAAGGGTTTCCTTTATTTAAACCGGGGAAACCGGGGAAGGGGGCCCCCCGCATCAGGGCAACCGACCAAATTTTGGAGTGGGTTTACCCCCTCCCAAATTTAAAAAGGGAAATTGTAAAAATGAATTTCCCCCCGGTTTTTATTTTTCGAGGGAAAAAGACCCAACAAAAAAACCCGCTCCTCAAAAATCTTTTTTTGAAAGAAGAACTGCAGAAATTTCCCCCAGCCCCCGAAAATTAATTAAATTTTCCCGGTTTCCCGTGCCCCAATTTCATATGAAAATCTTGGGTTAAAAACCCCCCCGTTTTTGAGTTTTTCTTTAATTTAATTTTTTTGTTACAACCTTTTTTTGTTGATCTCTGTAGATTGATCGACATTTTTCCGGGAGTCTTTATGAACCTTTTTGCCAAACAATGTTTTTGTTTTTTCCCTGTATATTTTGATGCCCCTTTCGAGATATCCCCTTTGCTTTTTAATGCTTTTCTCCCCTCGAAATACTTTTTAACATTTTTTACCTTAACCCCCATCTTTAAACACCTTTCCCAAAAAATTTATCCCCATCAATTTCCCAAAACCTTTAGTTAAATAAATTTAAATTTAAAAACGGTCTTTGGAAATCAGTTTGTCGTACCACCCCCCCTGCCCCTTTTGCCCCCATTTCCCCGTTTTTTTTTTAGATGTTTTTTAGTAGGGGTCTTAAAAACAAAAACCCACTGTTCGTGGGAAAGCCTCTGGGCTCTGGATAAAGAGGGTTTAAAAAATGTCAAAAAAAAAAATTTAACAACAAAAGCTTTGATAATTTTTAAAACAGTAAACCCCAAAAAAAACCCGGTATGTCCAAATTTTCTTCTTTTTTTCATCATTTGCCCCCCAAAAAATGGGGCAGAAATCCCTTTGAAGTCCATAATTTGGTTTTTTAAGTCGTTTAAATTTCTTCATTTTTGGTGAAAATCTAAATCTTTTTCGTTGTGGGGGTTCCCTAGTCTTTCCAAAAACAGTTTTTTTTTATCAGCTTGAACGTTTTTTCTGAAGATCTGTGGGTTTTTTCTTTAAATCAGTGTTCTCATGATGTAAGGCTTTTATTTAAACTTTTTTTGATCGAAAGCAAAATTTTACAAGGCCCGGGTGTTTAAATTCCCCCTGTCAAAATAAAATGTAAAAATTTTGTAATTGGCAGACATAAAAATTTTTTTTGCCCGGTTAAAGGGACCCCCGTTTAGGCCGGGTTTTTTTTCTCCCCTTTTTGAACTTTCTGCTGGGAAAAAGGATAATTTAATTTTTGGGGGTCCCTGGAGTTCAAGAGGATAAATTTTAAGCAACTTCTAGAAAAGAAGCCCCGGGAGCTGATCAGGGGTTTTAAACCGTTTTAACCACTTTTGCCTTTTTAATATTATTCCCTTTTCCTAGACCCAAAAGTTCGTAAAGGAAGTTTTTGGGGGGCCCAAATTTCCCATCCATTTTCAGAATTTTTTTGCATCTAAATACATGAGATAGTTAGACCTTTTACTCGGATCATAGTCGTCTAAGTATTTGTTGTTTGCTTTACAGTAAAGATGCGACGCCATACTAATTCCTCCGCGCAATCCGTTTTCAATCATCTGAATCATGGTAAATCTGACAATAAATCAATCTGTACTCCAGTAAACTTTAAGAAAGCGTCCCAACCATCCCGGGCGCAGAAATGTAATGCGCGGGATCCAGGCTGTAATGTTTCATGCAGGTCTTTCTATAATTTTCAAAGACGTCCGCCAACAAACTTTACATCAGCCATCAAGTATGAGTCATGATAGTCTCCCATCGTTTTACAATCTAACTTTTGCCAAGCATCTTGAGCATGTTGGTAATCAGAATCGCTGATGTCCTTTCCTCTAAGACTAGAAAAGAACGCCTTTAGGCGGAAGTGTATCTTCGTCAAACCTTTCCCAACTGTTCAATGTACTCATAAGGGTAAACGCCCTTTCTAACAAGAGTTGGGTCAAAATATTCTTCGTTATTGGGCAGGACTTTAAGGACATGGCCAGTGACTCTAATGAACCCATCATGTGCTGCATAGAGTCATAAAAAGACATGTTATTTAAAGTGAAACACATGTACTTTTCTGATGACTGTGCAATGCATGCTACCCTGAAGGCGTTGGTTACTGCTTGCAATATAGATGAGAGTCGTAACCTCGCAAGTTATGAGTAGTTATATTATGTTGAAACGACCCTATGGGGATGGGGATGGAATGTATGGAATGTATGACGTCACCGGAAGTGACATCATTCGGAAGTGTCACAGGAAATGACATCAGTGGGAAATGACCCGGAAGGTGTCGTGACTCGTTGACTACGTGTCGGAGCATGGTGCAGCCATGCGTCAACCCGATTAGTCGAGGGCGGGTGACCAAAAGAACAAAAGAGGATTGAAAGCAAGCGGAGCGTAAAGGAGGGGGCGTCACACGGGTCATTCGGTGCTGAGGAAAGGGAGGTCACCCCAGGTACGAAAGTATTTATAACTAAGCGAAAGTAATGAATAGAAAATAAAATTTTTGATTGCCCTCTGTTTTGTCTGGGCTTGGGACCAGCCTGTATCAACTAATCTGTCGACTAGCTGATACAGGGCAACATTAGGCAATATTTTTCGTTAGCCTAACACAAATCATTACATATAAAAAAATAGAAAAATTAAATCAAAAGGGGTTCAGTGCTGACTCCATCCTCTTGAATTCGTCTCTTGATGTAAAAAGAAAGAAAGGGCATCTCGACGCTGATGATAAGTGTAGACTGTCTTTCCATCCGTCCTGAAGCTCTGTTGATTCCGCCTCCGTTGGTCTGAGTGTTTAGCACGTCGAGATAGTGGGTCTTGGTGAGCTCGTTCTGTTGTTTGTTTAGTCCTTTGCAGCTGAGTTTGTCACTCGAGTCTCCGAAGCAGTAGTAGGTCTTGGAACAGTGCACGATTCGTCCTCATATCCGTCTGGAACCGGGGTTTCATTTTGCGATCTCACAGGAGGAGGGGATCCAA
>JAFLJL010017240.1:96473-136473 GCA_018398815.1 Conus ventricosus | reverse complement strand
CACACACACACACACACACACACACACACACACACACATACACGCGCAAAACACACACACACACCACACACACACACGTATGCACGCACGCACGCACACACACACGCACGCCACACACACACACACACAGGCTACAGTGAAAACAGACATGAATGAAGCCACCCAAGCAGTACTGGTGATGGAGGCAATAGTGGATGCAAGCAGTAAACTGCCTCTCTGATAACTTTACCATACAGGACCTGCATCGACTGGGGCAGGTTCTCACATTATCCTCGCTGACCAATATAGAATGGTGTATCTCACCTGCAAATTTTTTACCTTGTGCCAGGGCATTCACTGACAGAAATCTGACAGTGTATGTTCATGTTGTTTTCCATGACAAAGTACACATATGAACTGAATTTTCCGGAGGTGGGGCGTGAGAGATGGGGAGAAGCACAGGGAATCATTCAGCACTTTTCATCTTCTTTTATTCTGTCTCAGCAATGCCCTATCAATGCCATTAGCCCACACCACAGATACACATCTGGCACACTTAGTAACACAGGCTAAGAGGTAGCTGAGGGATGGAAGCAAAAATTATCACAGGTATGTGTAAGATGGACACAAACTGCAACCTCTCAGCTCTCAGCGTGACATGACAACCTCTGCAACCTGCAAAAAATCACCATGTGGTAATTCTCTCAGGGGAGGCACTCACCTTACAGAACACTGGACTGAAGTTAGTTAAGGTATGAAGTCGTCTGCTCTCTGCGCTTTGTTCATTCGGACAAAGGCGCACTTGAACAGCACACGAGGTACGTATCGTGGTGATTTCTGACAGATACCAGCTGCGTTAGTGTTGTGGTAGACTGTCGACTGGGAGATAGAGAGTTTGATTCTCATTCGTAAGCTAACTAACGGTGTGTGAGCTTTTCATTAGGACTTTCATATTCATTTGCAACTTACAGATTACTTTGAACATTTTGTTATCAGTTTGATAAAGACACAGTGAGTTTGTCATTGTGATTGATTGCCATCACTCACAGATCACGGAGTTTTTCAATTGACTTTGATATCCACCAACAACTTACAGATCACTGTGAGATTTTCATCATAGTTTTTATATCCCTCGGCAACTTCCATAGCACTTTTAGTTTTTCAGTATGAGTTTGATATCCATGGTGACTTACAATTTACTGGAAGCTTTTCATTGTCGCTTTGATATCCAACAGCAACTTAAAGATCACTATTTGATATCCACCGGCAACTTACTGATCACTATGTGTTTTTCATTGTGGCTTTGATTTGTATAAGAAATCTAAGCACCACTATGCCAGTGTTTTGATTTTGTCTGATTGTTGTTCTAAGCAGCGGAGACCACACAAGGAAAGTTTAAAAGACCTGACCACAGAATCAAGTTTTCACATATGTGTTTTTCAGCACGTTGTTTGACATTCGTATGCTGCTTTATTTCATGATATAAAAAGTTTACATTTCTACCATATACGTATCCTTAGCTGCTTTTTGTGACATTTGTGGAATTTTCTTAAACACACACACACACACAACACACACACACACACACACACACACACACACACACACACACACACACACACACCACCGCCACCCCACCACCACTGCCATCACCACCACCTCCACCACCACCAACCCACACACTCCATCAGACCATGAACATTATCAGACAGGTAGGCTCGATTAATTATATATTTAAATGTGTGTGTGTGTGTGTGTGCGTGCGTGCGTTCTTGCGTGCGTGCGTTTCTTGCGCGCGCATGTGTGTGTGTGTGTGTGCGTGCGTGCGTGCGTGCGTGCGTGCGTGCGTGCGTGCGTGCGTGCGGCGCGCGCGCCGCCGCGCACACGCGCGCGCGGGTGTTGTTACATCTAGTTTGTTATTCTGTTGAAAATTATTTTGCCTTTTGCCAGAATCTCTTTATGTTTGTAAAAATGTTGGCAGAGAGCTGAGAGAGTGATTCTCAGTGGTTTTACTGATGCCTTTGCAAAGGACCACTGGTTTCTGGCAGGGCCTGAACGGGAAGAGTGAGATCAGAGAGGCAGAGAAGTGACGGAGATCAACGGTGAATGATGTTTGTGTGACGTCAGTCGGCAGTTTCCTGCTGGTCATCGTTTTTCTGAATTTGGTGAGACTGAACATGTGTGTGGTGTGTGTGTGTGTGTGTGTGTGTGTGTGTGTGTGTGTGTGTGTGTGTGTGTTTTGTGGTGTGGTGTGGTGTGGTGTGTGTGTGTGGTGTGGTGTGGTGTGGTGTGTGTGTGGTGTGTGTGTGTGTGTGTGTGTGTGTGTGTGTGTGTGGTGTGGTGTGTGTGTGTGTGTGTGTGTGTGTGTGTGTGTGTGTGTGTGTGTGTGTGCGCGTGCATGCGTGCGTACGTGCTAGCGCGCACGCGTGTGTGTGTGTGTGTGTTAGGAGAGGGAAGTCTGGCTAACATTAATGTTATCAATACATTCCTTCCAAACATCTTTCTTTAACACTTTAAATTTTCGTTTTTATTTAAAGGTCAGTTTCAGCTTTTATCATTTGAAAATCATTTTCAGTGCTATTTTTTGTACTCCAGTTCTTATAGAACAGGGACTACTTTAGAATGGGAACGAAGAAATGCTGCCTGTGTGTGTGTCCATCCTTGGTCAAAATGTGTTCCACTCGCTCCAGACAAAACTACTGGGCCGATCTTTCTGAAAATTTGTAGGTATGTTCATTATGGGCCACGGATGATGCCTGATGTTTTAGTTTACCGCTATAGCCGTTACTACGGCTGTAACGGCCTGTAACGGTTTTTCTTCTTTATGGAATATCTCAGAAAGTACTTGGCCAATTTATAAGCTGTTTGGATGGTCTTGTGACAATCGGAGCCTCTGTCCATATGTAAGTGATGTGATGCTGAAAATGGATTAAACAACCGTTAAAAACCGTTATTCTGCCGTTATGTCTTGTATATAGGTGGATTTTAATTACGTTTGGTATATATAAAGGTTATCATACACAAATATAGTGTTTCAAAATTTGGCCGTTAAAAACCGTTATTCTTGACTGTCACGACCGACCCCTGGAGGTCTTGCCCTGACAGGATCGGTCCAGAAGGGAGTGAAGGGAGTGACTGACCTCACACGCTCCGCAAGAGAACACACAAGAAAGATTACAATACAATACACCATTTATTTCACACCAACACACACATAGTCACAAATAAGCATTTCACACACACAACTTACATAGTCACAATAAGCATTCAACACACACAACATACATAGTCACAAATAAGCATTTCCAACACAACGTTCCTTTTTGTGCTTCATGTGGTTCCCCTCACCCTGTCTCTCCAAAGTCCTCTGAGAGTACCGTGTCGAATCAGGTGCCCCAAACGGGTCGATCTGTTCTTGAACAGAGTCTTTCAATGCCGACACCTTGACCACCACCCCCCCACCCCCCCAAATTTGCACGACACAGAGCTAACCACACTGGTCACATGAGCTGTAGGAAGTCCGAGGACAGTGGAGAACGATCCCGTGGGACGAGGCGTTGTCGCTGAAGGTCCCGAACAGGGGTTAAGACCATCCAGCAAGGTCCACGTGCTCCTCACACTGCGCGGCCCCAACAGCGCAAGCTTCGGGTGAAGCCCGGGAGGAGAGAAAACGGAAGGAACTGGAAGGAAAGAAGGGTACTAGAACCCCGCAGTCAGTACGGTCTGAAATTTGTTGCTTAATCCTAACAGCCACTCGCATGGTGGGCGAGGGGAAGTGTTTGCTGAATACATTAGTAACACAGCTCAACACAGACTGAGCATAACACAGTAAACAAACCAAATGAGGAATGTTCGCTAAAGGTCTCCTCACACGAAGCAGGTAAGAGATTACATTAACAGGCTAAACAAACGAATAGCAATTTATATCTTCATCCTTCCCTCACTACGTTCAACATTTTCCTTTCTTAGGAACTGAACTAATACAGCAACCATTGCTTTATAACTGCCATCACAATTGCAAATAATCATAATTCAATGGCACGATTATCCCCACATTTTATAGTAACATTTCAAAATAACAATTCTCCAACCACGCATCCAAACGACTAATCACGCGTACGCACGCTCGCAAACACAAAACACTTGTTCCCCTTGCAAACACAAACAGACGGTGGCCGAAGAATAAGGGACCAGCGATTGTGACAGGGGCGGACGAGCGAGACAAGCAAGTCCCAACCCTAATCACCAGGTTCTCCCCCATCCCCACCGACTACCGCATCACAGATGCATTGAAAGGAGAAAGAATTTTGGATATAATTTTGAATGGCCAGAGAAAAATGGTCTCAAACAATATTTCTTTTATAATTTTGAAACCAAGAGGAAATTGCGCAAAAGAGAAGAATTAGCCGGCTAACAACACAAAAAAAACCACCACGAAACTGATGCTTACCAGCTACCGGGTGACCAAAAGTGGCGGGTCAAGCGACTCTCTGCCTCTGTCCAGTCGAGAGGACCAGCAGAGCAGATGCGGAAATGATGACGTGACGTCCCTCCCCTACAGGCCGACTGCAGGGATGAAGGTACCGACCGTACCTTCGGCGATGTTGTATAGAACCAGAACCGGAGCGGGCGCTCCCAGGGACATCTTCCGCTCGAGTGAGAGAAAACCTGCCTAACCGATGGCAGCCAACATGCCACCCTACGTACAGAGTGAGAATACCTCAAGCTAAGATCAAGAGGAATGCTGCACGTGCGGCAGGTAAAAAGACAGGTGAGAGGCATAGAGACAGCCAGTTCAAGAGAAAGGTACCAGCCACCCGTGAGTCTGCAGGATGAATTGCACGGGCAGTGAAATTAGAGAGAGAGAGAGAGAAAGTAAACCTAACCTGAGCTGAACTACATTAAGGTGCAAACACACCACAAGCCACATTAGGGGACTGATACACGACCACAAACAACAACAATAAATAAATGAATAATTTTACCACCCTAGATGGCCAATCATCATAGGCCTCGTGGCAAACCCCCCTTCTAAAAGCATCTGTTTCTCTGAGATACAGTGCTCCTTTGAACCTTTACGCATGTGCAAATTCACAACAATGGGACGAACCCAACCCTCTGTGATCGACAGAGTACGATAAATCCAATACAAACATTCCACGACAGAATTATACAGGGAAATACATAGTACTATATTTATCTATCAATCAAACAAGCCTTCAGACAATAAAAGTAGCAATCTGAGCCAGTGGTGATTCACTACCGTTAACTGTCACTACACAGACCAAAAGGGGACATAACCCGGTTGAGGGGAAGTGTTCCTCTGACCGATTTCCCCAATAGTTGTACCGACTACGGAGCTCGGCTGAGATAGTCAGCATCCGTATTGCTGGAACCCTTGATATGGCGAAAAGTGAAAGCATGACTCTGCAGTTCATTTGCCCAACCCATGAGTCGACGGACTGACTGGCCGGATCGGTCCAGGTACTGGAGAGGATGATGATCGCTCTCCAGTACAAAACTTCGGCCGTACTTCTTCTTGGGTACGCCGTGCACGTCCAAATCTGCCAGAGAGCTTCAGCAACAGTAGGGGCATCGAGAGTCCAAGCAGGACAGCCTCTGGGTATCGAGTCGCAGAGTCTACTACTACCAAAACGTAGCGGGGACCGCGATCGGATGGTGGATTAATAGGTCCCACCAGGTCAACACCAACCTTGCTGAATGGCTCCCCAACCAGTGGCACTGATCCTAGGGGAACACGCGTCAAGCGACCCTTAGGCATTGTCCGTTGGCAGACATTGCAAACTGCGGCAGTACTGCCTAACCTGAGAGTTCATCCCCGGCCAGAAAAAGTCTTGTCTTACTCGCTCGAGAGTCCGCTTTGAGCCCATATGGCCTGCCATGGGTGAATCATGGGCCTGCCGGGAGAACAGATTCTCTCAAGCTTTGGGGGAACGACTAGCTGCTTGGCCACCCTATCTGCCTGAGGGAAGACCCTAAAGAGGATTCCCTTGTGGAGCTTAAAGCTCACCTTGGCGTGTCGGGCCGACTGAGCAGGACGATCCACCAGTTGTCGTAGGCATTGGACATCCAAGTCCCTGGCCAGAAGACGAACCATGGTAGCAGGATCGGCCCTTGCAAGAACCTCGTCAGAGATCGGCCGAAGAACGGGACGCAATTCCTGCTCCTGCTTCTTGGCTTTGGCGTCGCGTGGTAACTCCCACACATGCCTGTACGGGCAGATCCGTAGACACAGACTGACTGCGTCCGTCTGCAAAGGTGATGGTATTCCCTATGAAAAGGGAATACAGAGGTCGCTCCACCGCGATGGTCCATACTTCGCCACAGAAGTAGGGGGTGGAGATAGGAATGAGTACAGAGGACGGGTGGAGGTAAAACCAGCCTCCAACCCGCACACATCGTAACTGGCGCCCCGCTGAGCCTCAGGGGAAACCAAATCCTTATCCACAAGAGCGTTGATGCTCCGAATCCTGATGGTGTCGACCAAGGATGAACCAACAACAGAAAGAAACACTGGACACTCTGTACCACCAGAAGCTGGGATGGACCCCACGTTAGCGAGGCACGAGGACGCTGGAAAGGACTAGCCCAATGACTACCGGCGGCTTTAGGGCAATCTTTCCTAATGTGGCCGGGACGACCACAAAGAAAACACAGTCGGGGTGCTGAGGTCCCCGATGAACTGCCTGCCTTGTTCGACCCGCTAGCAGTCGTCGGCGCCTTATTGCCACTAAATCCTGTGAGGGTCTTCCTGTCCGTATCTGGGCGATGCCATAAGCTCTACGGGCTTCAGCAAACACCTCAGCGGTATGAATCACAGCCGCGAAATCCTGTGGTGCTGTCTCGCCTATACGGATCCTCAACTCTGGGGACACGGTGTTGGTAAGCTGTTCGTGAGAATCAGATCCTCAAGCTCCAGCTTAGCCAACTGACGCCAGTACCCTAGCGTTTTGCGCAGCCTATCTCCAACTGCTGAAGGTCTCGCGTTATTCCTTTTCATGGACCTGAACTTCCTCTGTCGTCTCTGGGGTAAGGTGGAAACGTTTACGCAGAGCCAACTGCATGTCTGCAATAAGACGCGCCTTCATTTAGAGTGAGCACACACTCCCTTGCAGCACCTGATAATCCAGAAAATTGGTGCATGGCTTTTGTTCCTCGGACAATTGGTACGAACTTGCTACCTTGTCAAAATGCTCCAAGTACATATCAATGTCCTCACTAGGTCTGAACTCTGGAAGCTTTAATTTTGGGCCTCTAACTCTATCACTTGCCTGTTGATTAACCCCCTGATTTACAGATGCGGGAGTCCGCGAAAGAAGTTGTTCCATCTCTTCCCTACGCAGAGCTTCCTGTCTGGCAGCCTCCTCTCTGCGCAGAGCCTGCCTCTTCCCTACGCTGATCTAACTCTTCCCGACGGAGGGCTTCCTGTCTGGCTGCCTCCTCCCCCACGCAGAGTTTTCCTGTCTGGCAGTCTCCTCTCTGCGCAGAGCCTCCATCCTATCTAGCTCTTCCCAACGGAGGGCTTCCTGTCTGACAGCGTCCTCTCATCGCTGTCGCTCCAGAAACATCAGGACGGAGGCTAAATCCTGAGCAGGTTCACCACTCCGACACGGAGGATGACCCGTTTGGCCGTCCATGGGTCTCGACTTTCCCATGAGGAAAGTCTCCCGGGCATACTCCTTACGAGGGGAAGATGGAGAAGAGAGGGTTTCGGTTTTGCGACTTAACAGAAGCCCACAGTGCTTCGCTATACTCTGACACTCGAGCGGAAGTGCCAGTCGGGGTCTCAGCAGGAAGATCCCTAGCGAAAGTAGTGAAAAGTACTCGCTGGACTATCGGCTAGCACTGGAATAAGTAGAAGTCACTGTAGTCGAAGTACTGGTACTTATAGTAGGGATACATTTTGAAGCCCTTTCTTCTTCGACGCACGCGTCGCCATACCACCAGCACCAGACGTTGCCATGATAACTATATCCTCGGTTTCAAATACAGGGGAAAGACAATTCCACTTGAAAAACAGATACCGCATGGATAAGTCACGTCTCTTGGTGACTGACTGAGAAACAGCAAATAAAAAAAAAGTGTCAACGTACAATTCTTTATTAAAAACGAAAAAGACGAAAAGACTCCGTGACCAAGTTACCTTCACGGCCCCGCGCTCAGAACACAAGAGCGGACAAGACAGTGGAGTTCACTAGTCAACAAAAGCAACCAAAATTCAAAAAATAAAGATAACATAAGGAGAAAAATGTCCAGGCTGCTCCCACTCTCGGCAACACCGCGCCTCCACAACACGAGAACAACAGTAGCCCCCACCGACAAAAAAAAATGACAGAAGGAATCCGGAGGAGAAGGAAAAAAGTGACACTAACGTCGATACAACCACCTGTACTCAATAACCACCCGGTAAAGAAAACTGGTTAACTACAAACAGGAATGGCAGACTGATCGGCAACAGAAAGGAAAGTCTTACCGGCCGTATCTGCGTGAGGCACCCGGCGAAAGAGGTCTGGAGCGGAGGCGGTCGATTCCCCTTCGTCTCAACTCGACTCCCCAGTCACACCAGATGTTCTTTCAGGCCACCAAAAGACTCCTACACGCTAGAGTCCCCCCATCAACCACCCACAAACAAACACGACAAACTGACTAAACATATACAAAACAGACAGAACTGGACAGGCACATCCACGAAACGAGAGAGACAGTCAGAACCTTTACATCCCGGACGAGCCCCACAAATGTTCACGACGACCCTGGAGGTTGCCCTGACAGGATCGGTCCAGAAGGAGTGAAGGAGTGACTGACCTCACACGCTCCGCAAGAGAACACACAGAAAGATACAATACAATATACACATTTATTCACACCAACACACACATAGTCCCCAAATAAGCATTTCAACACACACACAATACATAGTCACAATTAAGCATTTCAACACACACAACATACATAGTCACCAAATAAGCATTTCCAACACACGTTCCTTTTTGTGCTTCATGTGGTTCCCCCTCACCCTGTCTCTCCAAAGTCCTCTGAGAGTACCGTGTCGAATCAGGTGCCCCAAACGGGTCGATCTGTTCTTGAACAGTCTTTCAATGCCGACACCTTGACACACACACCCACCCCCCCCCCCCCCCAAATTGCACGACACAGAGCTAACCACACTGGTCACATGAGCTGTAGGAAGTCAGGAGGGACAGTGGAGAACGCATCCGTGGGACGAGGCGTTGTCGCTGAAGGTCCCGAACAGGGGTTAAGACCATCAGCAAGGTCCGTGTCTCTCACACTGCGCGGCCCCAACAGCGCATCTTGGTGTGAAGCTCCCGGGAGGAGAGAAAGGAAGGAACTGGAAGGAAGAAGGGTACTAGTAACCCGCAGTCAGTACGGTCTGAAATTTGTTGCTTAATCCTAACAGCACTCTATGGTGGGCGAGGGGAAGGGTTTGCTGAATACATAAGTAAACACAGCTCAAACAGACCTGAGCTAACACAGTAAACGGGGGCCGGAAAGCTCAGTTGGTTAGTAGCGCCGACTCGTGATCCTGGGTTTGCGGGTTCGAATTTCGGTTTATAGGGAGACTTTTTCTCGGAGTTAACATGGGATTCTGACTCCATTCCCCATATAGTCCTTCGAATGAGACTATAAACCGAGGTTCCGTGTGTGAAACGCATGCATAACATCTTGCACACACGTAAAATCCCATCACCAACTTTCGGAAGAGAAGGCCCAGTTGGCCGTTGGTATGGATGACACGTGACACATAGCATGCACCTTCCCGAAGATGGAGTTATGGCAGCCTTAATGGCGGATAAAAAGGGTCATACACAAAAACTCACTGCTGGCTATACAGGGAGTGTCCACAGGAGTATCAGCCTGCGTACGCAGACAAGAAAAAAAACACACAGTAAACAAACCAAATGAGGAAATGTTCGCTAAAGGTCTCCTCACACGAAGCAGGTAAAGAGATTACATTAACAGGCTAACAAACGAATAGCAATTTATATCTTCATCCTTCCCTCACTCACGTTCAACATTTTCCTTTCTTAGGATAACTGAACTTAATACAGCAACCATTGCTTTATAACTGCCATCACAATTGCAAATAATCATAATTCAATGGCACGATTATCCCCACATTTTATTAGTAACATTTCAAAAATAACAATTCTCCAACCACGCATCCAAACGACTAATCACGCGTACGCACGTTGCAAACACAAAACACTCGTTCCCCTTGCAAACAAACAGACGGTGGCCGAAGATAAGACCGGCGATTGTGACAGGGGTGGACGAGCGAGACCAAGCAAGTCCCAACCCTAAATCACCAGGTTCTCCCCCATCCCACCGACTACCGCATCACAGATGCATTGAAAGGAGAAAGAATTTATGGATATATTTGATGGCCAGAGAAAAATGGTCTCAAATAATATTTCTTTTATAATTTTGAAACCAAGAGGAAATTGCGCAAAAGAGAAGAATTAGCTGGCTAACAACAACAACAACAAAAAAACCCACGAAACTGATGCTTACCAGCTACCCGTGGGTGACCCAAAAGTGGCGTTCAAAGCGACTTCTGCCCCCTGTCCAGTCGAGAGGACCAGCAGAAGAGAACTATAAAAAGCTCATTCTGGCTCCCCGGTCTCAACCAGTTTCGACCGGGGCGACTCCAGAATGAGCTTTTTATAGTTCTCTAACAAGTAAGACTTAATAACAAAAAATAACGACCCCCACAAACAAACATACTGTGTAGGGTTATCCGTTTTCAATACTAATTTACTAACTTTTCAGATTTTAGTTTTTGTTTAATCCTGCGGTTTTCTTGATCATTTTCAATAACATCATTTTCGCGCAAACATTCATCAAATGAGTCCTGTTTTTGTGAATAAAACACTCTTTAATTGTTCTCTAAAGTTTTTAAAAAATGAGTTATATTTTTAATAAATCCACCACTTTCCCAGCAGTCTTCCCGAAAGCTAGTTTTGAAAGTGTTTTTTCTTTTTAACTTGTCCCCTTTTGCGAACAGTCATTATAAAAAATGTCCTGCGTTCCTTCAAACAGTCTAAAAAAACTGTTTTAAACCTCACTTTTTTTGCTAGGACAACAAAATATTTTTATCATTGTCCTTTCCACTGTATTTTTTGCACAGCGCATTCATGACAGCATTTACTCCTAGCAACGCAACTTTCCACAACCAAAAGGCGCACTCCCGAATGTTTTTCTTCCCCCCTCCCTTGGGGAAAACACTTTATAAACACATCAACACGTTATAAACAAATTTTAAAATGTAGCACTCTTTCCATGGAGGCAAATAACCACTCAAATTCATAAAGCAGGGCCCCTTCACAAAACTTTGGGCCCACAAACCCAGAAAAAAATAAGTGTTTTTTTTCCCCTTGATGCATCCCGCATCAAACACAAGATTTCAATACATGTTTCCCGTCTCTCCAGACTCTCTCCCCCCCCTCGATTTCCCCCGTCCGGGAAATATGACTTTCCGACCCCTTTCCCCTCGACTCTTTTTGTCACTGGAGGAATAGTTCCAACTCCTCCCCTCGTTTCTCCGTCCCGGGGAGGATGACGATTCCCGACCCTCCCCCTGGAGCCCCTTAATTCCTGGGGGCCTACGGTGTTTCCCCACACCATGGCCATTTCAACCACCTCACGGGGAAAAAGGGTGAAGGGTGAAGGGCGAAGGGTAAAAGGGTAAGGGCAAAACCCGAAAAAGGGTTCGTTTAAAAACCCTTTTTAAATTCAACATATGAATTCTTTCTTTTTTTTTCCCTTTAATTTTTCCCCTGTAGTTTCCCCAACATCTATCGCTCCCTGGTAATGACGGGGTCACAGAGGGAAACCAACGCCCTGACAGGTTCGGGTCTCTAGGCCATCTGCTGGTTTTTAAAACTGATTCTTTCCCCTCCCTCCTCCGGGGAGTGCATACCAGTTTCAAAACATGCCCAGCACCTTCCCAGCCTTGTTAAACTACATCAGTGGTCACTTTCCCCCAATGACACGTTTGTTTCTTTACTATAAATATCCCCAATTTTTACCCCGTAATATTTTCCCCCATGAATATTCTTCCTTTTCCCTTTTGGGGTGGGGAAATGTTATGCACTAACTAATTGATGACTCAATTTGATTTTAAACTTCACTACACCCCCCATCTATTGAAAAAATTTTTCCCCAAAAAATTTTTTAAAATTACAACTTCACTTAAACACTTTCTTTCAGCCTAATTCAAATGTTAACCATCCACATAATTTCACAAATTAATAAAACAACGATATAAAATCAAATCATGGATATAAATGCATTTCCAAACTTTTCTCTTTTAAAAAAAAAATAAATTTTTCCCAATTAAAAATTTTTCCAAATTTTACAGGATAAAAACCAAAATAAAAAATTCAAAGTAAAATTTTTTTTTATATTAAGATTGAACACTATTTTCCCTTGATCTTTGTTTTCACACCCTTGTTTCAAAAAACCCTATAAAAATAAATATTTCCAAGGTAAATTTTTAAAATAGACATGTAAAAAAAAAAAATAGTTGAAAATTTTTTTTTTTAAAATTTTGGGTCCTTAAAAGTACATTTTCCCATTGTTAATGAAAAATGAAAAAAATTGGTTTGCCCAAATGCACAATCAAAAAAATTTTAAACTTTTAAAGGGGGTTTTTCCCCTAACATACATTTTTTTATTTCAAAAACGTGACAAAAAATTGCTAAATTTTTTTCATTGTTTACGAAAGAATAAACCCAAAGTAAAATTTAATAATCCTCTGTTTTGCTTTAAAAACTATAGTCATTCCAAAACAAATTTTCATAAAACCCCTTTGAAAATCGCATGCATACTGCCCCTTCAAAGGGTACCCGAATCTTAGAAAGACAAAAACAAAAGTCTTTTTTGAAACATTTCCCCCCTTTTTATGAAATTCTCAAAATAAATCTCCTAAATTTTTTTCCAGGATGGTTAAGGTAATTAATTCCCTGAAATCCAAGACCACAAAAATTTTTTCTTGTCTTTCGATTTCCCCCCGTCAGGGCCGGCGTTGCCCGAAATTTCTTCGTCAAGAAGGCAACTTCCCAAGGGATCTGAACCTTTTCTTGGGGGGAGATTTCTTTTCCCCTTTTTTCTTCTGGCATATTCACTGGTGAAACAAAATTTTTTTTGAAAAAAACCGCCCCATTTTGGAAATGGTTTCATTTCCAAAAACCGAGGGGGGAAAAAAAACGGGTGAGTTGAGGGGTTTTTAAACCACCCAAAGCCTTCGGGAACGAGCCCCAAAATCTTTGTTTGGGGCCCTTTCATTCAGAAAAGGGGGCCCTGGGGAGCAAAGGGGGTCTTTTCGTCATGTAAGACAAAATGTGATGCCTGCTTTTTTTTGTAGTGGGTTAATTAAAGTTTCTTTTGCATTTCTTCCTTCCAATATTTTCCCCTGAAAATTGTGTGCCCAAAAAAATTCAAATTGAAAACGGGTTTTGGATGGTTTTTGCAGTCAACCCCCCCAAAGTTGCCCCTGAAAAGGGAGGTCACCCGATTTGCGAACAAAATGGAAAAAAATGTGAAATTTATGGAGTTTGGGTTTTGCCTTCCAAAAACTGGGGCTTTTCAAGAATGGTTTTCTTTTTTTCCCTTTTTTTTTCTTTTCCTTTTGCTTCCCCTTAATTCCCCCTTTTTTCTCTTTTCCTTTTCTTTTTTTCCCCTTTTCCTTTTCTTTTTCCTCCCTGTTTTTTTTTTTTTCCTTTCAAAAAAAAATTTTTTTTTTTTCCCCTTTAAAGTTTTTGTCCTAGGGAACCCTTTAAACCCAATTTTTTGTTTCCCCCTCTCGACAACCTTTTTTTTTTTTGCAAAGGCAGGGGGTATGGTTGGTTCCCGGTATTTCATAGTTAAGGCCCTAGGGGGGTTCAATACCAGTCACGTACCTGGGGTATCTGTAACACATCCTAAAAGTCTTTCAAAATTTTTTGAGTGTTCTTTTGACTTGAAGACAAATCATTCGACAAATCACTCATCATGGGTTTTCCCACTTTGACAGACAGAGTGGAAAGGGGAAAACCATTCTGCCGGGTGATTAACACCCTACTTTTGCGTTTTCAAAACCCCTTTGATCTGCCCCCTGTACGTCCCATTGGTACAAATTCATCACTGAAATGTTGTCATGTTGACACCATTTCTGACACAGGAATACCCACCAACTGACTGGTTGAGGCACTTTTTGTACGTTCAACATACTTCTTAAAACATGTTCACATTTGAAATACCTTTCGGGTTTTTTGCCATTTTGATCTTATAATTAACTGCAGAAATTTTTCGACCATGAAAAGGACCCTTCCAAAAACACGAAGCTGTTATTTTCCCAGTGAGTAATAAAAGGGACTTTTCCCCTACACTGAGGAACGTGCCTTTGCTTTTCTTTGCAAAGACCTTGTAACCGTTTTTCTATCAGCTGACGTTGAGCAAGTCCATGCTCTTAAAAACGATTAGCAGTTCATAAACGTATTGGTAAACAGTTTTACTGTCAGGTAGTCCGTCTTTTGTCCTTTTGGGTCATCAATGACCAAAGGACCCCGGGGTGGTGTCCGAAAAAAAGCTCGATGGTGAAAATCCCGCGTTTCTTTCGGTTTTTTCCCCTGTAGCAAAAGCAAAGCCGGGAGAAAGATCCCATTCTTGGGGTTCCTTTGCAACCCTTTCCCAGGGCTTAACGTTCCCTTTAAACGTTCAACCAGCCATTCGATTGGGGAGATATGGCGTGGGTTTAAATGGGAAAGGGTTGAAACATCGTAAATTTTCATGAGATAGAAATGTTTGCGTTCCCAATCCGAGAGAAATTTTGCTGGAAGACCCCCCGGAAAAAATCGCAAGTAAAGCTTCAGCGCAGACACTGTGTCAAATTTTTTTCATGGAAACGCTTCTGGGTACCTTGTGCGTTCCCCCAAAGTCAAGTTTTTTTCGTATCCCGAAAAAAAAAAAAGTGGTAAAAAGGGCCCAAAAAAGATAATACCACCCCCGAAATGGGGGCGGAAAATGAGAGGCATTTTTGCAAAGGGAAAATGGGGCGCGCTTTCTGGTGTCTTTTGGCAGAGTCACATGAACGGCATATTCTGTTACTTCCTTTGTGCACCTGGCAATAAAAAGAATCAAGAACTCTTTTGAGTTCTTTTTGATCCCACTGACCCGAACAAAGCTTTATGAGCCGGTGTAGCACTGTCTCTCAAGTGGCTTTGGAACGACAACTTGTTTTTTTTCCTGTCCGGTACACCCTGAGAAATGTCAGATTCCAGTAGTTCGTTGGTTTGTCCTTAGTTTGCCCTTTTAAATCTTTAGCGGGGAAAGTACCGTGTCAGGTCTCGCTTTTTCCTGCATTTTTTTAGATCATCTGGGGGGAATCTGGAGTTCATCCGTTTTGAATTTTTGCGGCTTTGTAGCCCTTTCCCCGCCTACGATGTTGATCTGGTACTCACAAAACAAGGAACAAACGATCCTCCGCACCCCCATGTACGTAGCGACACTGGCAAATTGCCCAAGATCAAGTGCAAAACGGGGGGATCAATGACACAGGCGGTAAGAAAACCGGAGTAGTCGGTGTATCGACTGAAATTTTGCCGCGGAAACTTTCAATCTTCCTCCAAAAGACCCACACTTTTGGACGTGTTGAGATACTGGTTTTGAAGCACGAAAAATTTCCCTACACCCCGGTGGTGCACCCAGGTCCCCGCAAAACCCAAAACCTGCAATCCCTTATTTGGGTCCGTTTTCTAAACCAGCCATCAACAGCTTAGTGGGCCAAAAAAAAGGCTTCTTCACAATCAGTGGAGACTAATGCGGGTTTTGAATCATTGGTTTGAAAGGGGAATTTTTCCTCAAAAGGAACTTCCATCACAAAAGAAACATCGCATTGTCTGATGGGAGCTGATGATTTTGTGAACTTCGTTCGTCCAGAATGGCCCAAAAGGGCTACGTGGTGGTCGTTGTCCACGCCTCGGAACGTTTTTGGGAGTAACGGGGCTTTCCCGGGGGTGAGACTGGGATACGAAAGTCACTCGAACCCCGGAAAGATCCCGTCCGTTCCCAGGTAAGTATATCCCTTTGGGGCTGAAATGCCCCCCGATTTCCCTTTCCCGTAACTTTCCGTCCTATGGGATAGTCATGCGCATGAGACTCAAGATTGAAAATTCTTTTCTAGCCCCCGCCCTTATCTGGGTGAGCGATACAATAGACAGCCTTGACACATTTTCCCCCGCTTTCAAATTTCCTTTCTTTTAAGGAAAGTGGGCCGACTTTGCTCACGCTTGGGAAAAATTGTTTCCTAGGGAGACTCGCGTGATTTAAAAGTTTTGTTTTGTTTTTTAAAATCGACCATGATCTAAACAATGATCATACGAATTTGAAACGACGGAAACGATTCTCCTTTTTCAGGGCGCACAAACGGAAACGTTCGTGGGGAAAAAGATAGGAACCTTGAAATTTTTTTTTGGGGGTTCTTCTTAACTGATCCCCCGTTAAATTTTGTTTTGCTGCGAGTGGTGGGCGTTTTCAAAGCGCTACCCCCAAAAAACGACGCAAAATACAATGTCCCTTTTCCTTGGGGCCCAACCCCAAGCGTTTCGGACTTTTAAAGCGGGAAAAAAAAACTATTAGTCATCCGTTTTTCCTCGAAAGGTGGTAAATTTTTGGAATTATGCCGTTTTGGTTGAGGCGCGTTGTGGAACCGACGGTGGAGCTGGTGGGGGTTCTCTCGATGCCCGAATTTTTAATTTCACACAGTCTTAGTTCTAACTGTTCAACTAAATTGACGTTCTTCAGTTTCACTTCCCCCTGTATCTTTTTTTAAATTTTAGTTCCCTCTGTATCTTTTTCTTTTTGCTTTCCCCCTGTAGTTTTTTTTTCTTTAAATTTCCCGATTCCCTTGTAGTCTTTTTTCTCCCATTTTGCTTCCCTCTGTGTCTTTTTTCTTCAGCTTCAGCTTCCCTCTGAGTTATTTTCTTCGCTTCAGCTTTCCCCGTGTCTATTTTTTTCCCCCCTTCTTAGCCTGTCTGCCCTATTGTGCTTGTTGCAATAGTTTTAAATTTTTTTCCATCAAAAACCCAAGCGTTCCGCTTGTTGAACATATTTACAAAAACTCCATAAAGAATCGTCAACAGATATAACAAAAACAATTTTTAAAAATGAAAAAAAATAAGGGGATATATAGGGGGGGGTATATTTCACAAAAAAAAGTAAATTTTATAATACAATAAAGAATTCAATTTCCCGGTTTTAAAAAAGAAAACGCTTACCAAAAAAGGGTAAAAATTAAATCCCAAAGGAAGTATTTTTTTTCCAAAGTAATTTTCAAACTGCATTATTTGGAATTTAAAAAAAAAGGGAATTTTAAAGCAAATTGTTTTTCCCCAAGAAAGGAAAAAAACACAATAAAAATTTTTTTGAAAATAAATTTTTTATAAAGTCTAAGTTCTTAAATGTTCTTTTGTCAGTCTTCTTTCTTTCTTAATTTCAAATGAATTTTAAAAAAAATGTATCGCCCTTTTACGAAAATGAATATAAATTACAAAACAAATGGAAGCACAAAAATTTAAAAAAAGGGGAAAAAAAACACAAAACTACGGAAAACCTACCCAAAAGATGAAATGTTTTTAAAAAAAAACAGATAGGGCTTTTGTGAAGAATGTAGATTTTTTAAAAAGGGGGTGAAAGGAAATGAAAGGATAACAATCGGAACAGTGAGAAAAATAGACAGCAAAAGAAGCCCTCAGGGCGCCCCCAGTGGTTTACTGTCCCCCGGTGAAACTGGAGGCGGGAAAAAACAAATCAACAATATACACAACACTACGCAATAATAAAAAAAAATAAACAATCAATAATAATGACATTTACCCAAATCAAAGAAAATCTGCACCCCACCCAGAAAAAAAAAATCAAAAGATAAAATTTTATTTGGGCCGGCGGTAATCAACTCCCCCCACTACACTATTTCGTGACGGGGTGAAGTGTCCCCACTCTGAGGGCAAGGGGAAAAAAAATAAAAAAACAAAAGGAAAGGGGAAAGAAAAAGATAATTACGAGAAAGGGAAAGATATCGACTCCCAACGCCGCCCCCCCGCAAACGCAGGAGGGTTTGGGGCTACAGTCCTGGGGGGAAGGGGGCAAAAAATTAATACTCTAGGGGAAGGGGAAACGACTCCTCAACGCCCTGCCCCCTTTCTGCCAGGACGAGCAAGGGGGTTGAAAGGGTATCGGTCCTGAGGGGGGGGAAAAGGGTCAAAAGGAAAAACCAAAAAAAAAAAACCTTAAGGGGTAGAGCAACCAAAGAAATTCAACCCCCTTAAAACACACATGAAATGAACAAAAAAAATTGCAAAAATTATACACAATAAATAATTAAACTTTCTTCTTTTTTTCCTTCCCTCAAAAACCCTTTAGGGTCAAATGAATCTTTCCTTTTTTTTTTTCTTCCTCAAAACCCCTTTAGGGTACAAATAGAAATCTTTTCCTTTTTTTCCTTCCTCAAAACCCTTTAGGGTACAAATAGAAAACTTTTTTTTTTTTTCCTTCCTAACCCTTTGGGGTACAAATAAAATCATTTTTTTTTTAAAATCCCAAGGGGACAAAAAAAATCTTTTTTTTTCTTTTTTCTTTTGTCGGGGGTCCCCTGCACACTGTCACTTTTGCCACGCGATTTTGAACATTTACTCCATAGCACACGCAATTTCCCAAACAACCAAAAGGCGCACTACCCAAGTTTTTTCTTTTCCCCCCCTCCTTTGGGGGGAAACACTTTATAAATCACATAAAAACCCTTATAAACAAATTTTTACATTAGCACTCTTTCCACTGGAGGCAAACTAAAATCCTCAAAACTTTAAAGTCCGGCCTTCCCCAAAAATTTTGGCCCCAAATCCAGACAGGAAAATAAATGATTCTTTCACTCCTTGATCTATGCCTGCATCAAAAAACAAACTTCATACTTATGATTCCCCGTCTCTCTCAGACATCATCTCGCCCCCTCGATTTCTCCCCTCCCGGGATATGATTCCGCTCCCCTCCCCGTCTTCTTGTCACGAGAAAAGTTCCAACTCCTCTCCCTCGTTTCCCTGTCCTGGAGAATGACAGTTCCCGACCCCCCTCCCTGGGTCCTTAATTTCCCGGGGTGCCTACCCGGGGTTTTTCCCCAACCATGGCCATCTTCAACCACCTCACGGGGGGAAAGGGAAGGGGAAGGGCGAAGGGTAAAGGGTGAAGGGCTGAAACACAATAAAGGGTTTGTGTAGTAACCTTTTTAATTCAAATATGAATTTTTTCTTTTTCTTTTCCTTAAGTTTTCCCCGTAGCTTTCCCCCCTACATCGCTCAAGGGGAATGACTGGCAGCAAGAGGACCAAAGTCTGAAGGTTTGGTCTCTAGGCCATTGCTGGGTTAAAACTGATTCTTTCCTCCCTCCTCCAGTGGTGCATACTCGTGTTCAAAACACATGACCCACACCTTTCCCCCTTGTTAAACTATCATCAGGGGCACTTTACCAATGACCCGTTTGTTTCTTTTCTGAGTCATACTCACATTATTTTGGGGCGCCCGCTACACTAGTCAAGCCACATGAATATTCTTCCTTTTCCCTTGTGGCATGGGGAAATGATTCATATCACTAACTACATGTGATGGAGCGTCACATGCCTTGATGTGAGGCTACGTCACATGACATCCATATAAACCTTCTATCATGATATGCTTTGTTCCATTTAAGTGTTGGACAGAAAATCACAATATGATCAAAATTATAACGATAAACTGTTTGTAATAAGTCTAGGACAAATATTGTTTTTCCACAACCAGTCTGTCCACAAATCAATGAACAATGAGGGGTTTTTGTCATAAAGTTTAACTGCTCCATAGTTTTTATAACAGAATTTAATCTAATCCAGTTATTGTTTTTATCATGCTCTCTGTCAAAACTTGTTCAGTATAATAAAAATCCTATAAGGTCTAAATGTGTAAGATTAATCAAATTCAGTGCTGTAAGATTGTTTCTATTTAGACTAATATTGATTTTGTTGCTTGTTGTTATGACCTTAATATCCTCACCATTGTGAAGAATGACGACGGTAACTTTAAGACTGTCAACGTCTAAGTTTTGCCAGCTAATTAGAATTCCCTTTAGAAGGACGTCACTAACGCCCACAACCCCATCCCTCTCCACATCTTTTAAGACAGAATTTCAAATATCATTGTGAACGTGTCTCCTAATTTCATTTGTGGAATGAACTGTAATTTTGTAGAAGCATCTTTCAAAACTGTTTCTCTTCTGTGGAGGATGTACTGTTTTTCCCATACGGCGTTATTTCAATCTCTTTCCGACTATTGTCCTCTGGCATAAGACTTATATGTAAAGGGCCAGAGTTGAGTGCTTTTCTGAAACTTTTTTGACGGCTTAAAAATGTAAATGGGCTTATGAATTCAAATTTTATTTCCCATTCTAAATATGGTTCTAAGTGCCATTTGCTGTCAGGTTTTCGAACTATTTTATATTCATACTGGCCAGCATTATTTGCTTCTACATTGCGCAGTTGCTCTAGTTTAGGAAACTTTTTGTTGTCGCCAACCTCTTTGCGTTTATAATCACCATCTTAGTGTACTCAAACCCATACAAAGCGCCTATCTCACCGTTCTGTTCAAAGTCCACAACGTCTGCAAGGTCTTTTAATTCTAAAGTTATACACCTCACAGGCGCTAATGTAACTCCTGGTTCTTCTGGCCCACGCGACATTATTTTTTAGTACAACTTATTATTTTATTTCCAAAACAATGTGCAGGTTATCACATTTTACAACTTTCCCTGTTTTGTCTGCGATCTTTATATTAAATGATCCGACCCTCCCACAAACTAATTTTTTAAACTGTAAATTAGGGAATTGTATAATTTCAAAATCGCAATATGCAGCTTTCCCTGACGGAAGAGCTCTTAAAACAGTTGAGGGCCTTCCATCATATAAGTTTTCATCAGTGCTCAGCTCATCCAAATGAACATAGAGTAATGAATGTAATGCAAGATCGAGCGGATTTTCTCCCTCATAAGTAGTTTTGTTTGCTGCAACTCTAAAACTATGAGTGGGTCGATTGGCAGTTGTAAAGCCCAACATTTTAGCTAGCTCTCTATCAAAATAGTAACCTACTTCTTTTTCTTCAGGCTTGAATGTTAACATTGTTTTCAGATTCGCATTGTTAAGTTTGAGAGTAATGTCAAAGTTACTCATTGCTTCTTTTAGTGAGCAAAACCCGTAATAACCATCAGGTATGGTTAACTGGCTAACTAAAGTTCCTGCATTATTATATTTTTTAATCTATTATTCTCCCTGGATTCACTTATATTAAACCATACAACTTTGTAAAATATGTCATGAAGCGCAACCATTCTGCTTCCACAATTGTTATCAATAGCATGCTCTAAAAACGAAGGACGGTCTTGAGTTGTTATTGTTACAAACATTTTTTAAACGAAATAAAATGACTGCATTTAAATATACTGATGCAAAATATTCTGCTGGGCCGCACTACAATCTTAAAAATATAGCAACTGACACCCTCGACATTTCTGTGAATCAGTCTGACGCCTTTCAAGTAAAGGTGAGTACTCCATTGGACAAATATCTTAACCCCCCTATTAAAAAAGACTACATCCCAAAATTTTGGTTTAGTCATCCGATGCAGTTTTATCAGAACCAGTTAAACTTTGCTGTGTTTTGTGCATCAACTGGGTGTGGAGTGTCGTATGCTGATCATTTAAATCATCCCGATCCTTTGGTGAGGTCAGTGTACAGATTTCATTTCTATTACACCTTCAGACGTATTTTGACTGAACTGCAAGCACCATTGCCAAATGACAAAACGTTTAACCCATTTAGCAACAGAATAGACATGAAGGCTTTTGAAAGGATCTGTAACGAATTCAATATTAATGTTAAGGAAGACTTTAGACAAAAGTTGGATCTTAATCATGGCTTAGGCACCCCTTATTTTTGGGCGTGCACAGAAAGTATAACTATGACTGGAATCCTCCTTACACATCTTTCTCTTCAGGCACAGCTGTTCACTCGGGTCCATAGAGCAAGAGCATAAAACAGCATGGACAACATTTATCTTAGACACTTCTAAGGGCCTAACTAAAGCAGGAATAGAGCGAATAAACGACTCTGTTCGTACTTACGTTTGGTGTTTGCTAGGCTCGCAAGCACAAACGAGATCGAGCATAACTGATCCTTCTACTGGCTTTGATGCACAAAAACAATACTTAGCAAATTTAGAGGATGCTATTAATTCTACTGTTGATTTGCCTTCAAGTATTAAAAGGTACCAACATGTTTTACAATACGCAAGATCGAAAGTAGACTTTGCTGTTGGCACTGGTTTATACATGCTGCCTTCTGACCTCAGACTCCAGATAGCGTAATAATAAACTACAATAATGAAATCCTCGTGACAGGCAATGAACAGAAAGTTGGGAAAAACGAAATAAATTCTGAGCCTGTAATATTGCAAAGCAGTAAACAAACACCCAAGATTAAGTCATCCAATCCCCGAGGTCCAAAGCCAAAGACCGTTGAAGAAGTCAAAAAAAATAATGAACATGAATATAAAAAAGACAGCACTAGTTGTTGGATTAACTGGCTAGGATTACTTGGTCTTTATCTTACTAAATAGTAACCCAACTATTAGAGAACTAATGCCCATAAGTGCTCAGCCATAAAGCCAACTACTTTGCCTGCAGTAGACAAAAGCCAGCTAAACAATACCCCCTAATATACCTGGTAAAGCGTCCACGGCTTTACCGGCTAATTTTTTTAATAAACCCGCAAGATGATCAAGCTGTTTTTTTACCCATGATTTGTCAGGCGGTGATGGCGGATGGAGGCACTGGCCCGGAACCACCACCCGTAATAGCCATCACCAGTGTACTTATTGCAAAACTAAGGCCGTTATAACGCTTGCTAATGTGACTCCCTGCTCTCTAAACAGTGTTTTTATTCGTTCTGCTAGTGTTGCGTCTTCATATAAAAATTTTTCGATAGTTTCTCTTATTCTGGTCGCTTGAGATCGTAATTGATCTCGGATAGTAGACACCTCTTTTAGTATTGCCGATCTTTGTTCTTCAAGATCTTTTAGTCTTTGGGTTATTCTTTCTTTAACCACAGGCTCTAAGTTGGCGTCATCAGCCTCAGCGACTTTTTTTTTTCTCTCTTTCTATATGCTCATCTAGTTCATCCAGCTTTGCTAAATTGTTTTTTTAATTTGTCTCTGAGAGTTCTCAAAGAATGATTGCGGTATTTTATTTCTTCTATGGGCAGCGGCGGGTCATGAATAGTTTTTAATGCTGTTTCTTCTGAAAAACTGGTTTCTGCTTCTACTATTCTGCCTGCTTCTATTACTTCGTCCGCTGTTTGACTTAAATCTTCAAGTGGCATGTTTTGTATTTGGCTACTGTTGGGAGTTCTTGTAGTGTGTTTTGAATGTTTAGCAACTGCCTCCTTATTTAATTTTGGTTTAATAAAGCCAAGGCGATCCCGCTCGCATCGCATTGAGCCTTTGTCTAATTGCCTCCCAGCCTACAAACCTTGATGGTTTCGTTTATGCGTAAGCTGAACAAGTTCTCCTTGGTCTTTTTTTACATACAAATGGTCATCTTTTACTTTAAAATCATCAGGGTATATAGCTCTTGGAGGCCCTAGTCCTAAACTTTGGTATAAATGATTTGACCTTACTTTCTGTTAATTCACGCCTTTGGCCCCGCTTCTACTAATTCATCATGTATTGAGAGCCTTGAGCGATGTTGTACCAAAGGAGTCATTTCGCTCGTGTCGTCTACAGGATCAAAACCATAATCTTCTTCACCTTCAATGCCTGCCATGTTTTAAATAATTAATTTTTTTATTTTGCTTCATAAAAATGGTGCAAAAATATGGCTCATTTCTTGACCCGGATAGAAGACTGCAAGAGCCCTTTGGCGTGAGGGAAATAAACAGAATATTATTGTTCCAAATAATCCATCTACTATTGATGCAGATCAAATTCTTACTGTTAAATTTCCAAACCTAGGAGCAGATGACGTGATTGTGCCAGGCTCTACGCGACTTACTTTCAAAATAGAACTCGAATCACAGACGCAACCAGGACAGTTGTGCAGAATTTGGGGCGGGCAATTGTTAAGAAAATTTCTATAAAACTTGAGGGGAAAGAAATATTTTCTTTACATAATGCTGACATATTTTTAACCCTATTCTGATCTATGGCTAACCGAGAATGAAAGGGCTGATCTTGCGTTTCAAGGAATAGATAATAATGAAGCACTAAAACACAGAATAGGCGCCTCAGATGCTGAAAGCGGCAAAAAGCATGCAGCTGTAAGTTATGCGTATGGAAATCGCTTTTCTATCCCCTTGGATTTTGAGTTGTTAAGTACGCATGCCCCATACTTTCAAGGAGCATTAAAAGACAGATTGTCATATGAACTAACTTTTAATGAATACAAACGTGTTATCAGATCAACAACAGACTCCGAAGCAAAGTACAGCATTTCTGACATTGCGTTAGAGTTTGACGTTGTTAGGAACTCTAATTTAGCAAGGTTGATTGAGCAACGATATGAGTCAAAAATAGCAATATATTACGAAAGAGTGGATACACCATTCTACACATCCTAAAAGCAGGGCAGACACTATATGGAATTTTAGTTTTAGTGTCTTAGCAAAATCATTAAAGGTATTTTATTGCTGTGCGAAGATGAAGAACCATTTAAAAGACAAACTGAAAAGTTTCTTAACCCTAAAATAACGAAAATGCAATGTACAATTGATGGTAGTCCTAACAAAATCTACGCTAGCGGGCTTAGACCTTATCAGCATTTTGATGAAATAAGAAAATTGTTCGGAGGTGGGAGGCATAGAAGTCCCACAGCAGACCTTGTGTCTAAAGATCTCCACCTTCATGATGTCAGGCTTGATGATTATTTAACAACAAAATACGGTTTATGGATTGACCTAAGATCGACAGAGGATAATAAGTTGCATGGAAGTGGGAGAACTGTTAAAGACGTAATAAACATTCAATTGACAAAGAAAAAGATGACGATAAACCGCTTAATGTTTATTTGTTTTAATATATGATGTGCAGCTGAATATTCTAGATAACAGGTTTCTAGATATAGAAGGCTAAATTTTTTTTAATTTTTAAAAAAAGCATGTCTGTTCAGGTTTATCCAAATGTGCCTACAGCGCCGAGTCGCCAAACGAAGGGATGCAGGCAATTCTGCTGTTATAGAAACCCCTAACATAAAAACACTTCAGATTAACAAACATTACCAAATGCAACAAAAACTAGAGCAGGACCTTTCAAAATACAGCAAAGCCAAAACGAAGGTATTCTGCTGCCTTTAATGCTGTTACCTATGTTAATACTGGAGCATCGACTATAAGCGCCGCATCAGCAGGAACGAGTGTTGGTCTCTTAGCAACGGGCATAGGCGCACCTGCAGCTTTACCTCTAGGCGGGTTGTCCTTTAGCTCTCGGCCTGTGCTCATTAGCTGTAGGTGCTGCTAGCAAAAATTAAAAACTAAACTCCAAAAGCACACAGCTATGGTTCAACTAATAACAGCAAAACTTAGTTCCTTCAATCTGAATAATAAATAAAGCACTAGCTGACTCAAACATCACGGATGAAGAATTTAGTCGTTTACAGGATGATTTTGGTGACTATAAAAGACAAAAGTTTGATCTTCAAAAAAGGGCAAGTTTTTCTCAACAGCCAGACGCCGAGCAGATAAAAAAAGGATGCTTAAAAAAAGTAAACGAAACATTAAACTCTGCTCTAAACAGCTCACATTAACAACCCCAAAGGGCGTTTATTACTTTAGTTTATGAGTCCAAGCACAAAAAGAGACCGTTGATATTGATTTGGATTAATTTTTTTTTTTAATTATAAATATATATTTGAGTTAGAAAAGAAACTCAGCATGGATAAGTATATATGAAGGTCCAGATGAATTGTTTGAAGCATGTGTAAGGAAGAAGATTTTATCAAGAAGCACTGAATGATATTGATTTAGAAGTCATTGATCCAGCAAACGTACGGGCAAGTGTTGGTCATGCTATTTCTCAAGTTCCAAGTAAACTAACAATAGACCCGCCAGTTAAAGTAATGTTAAAGTTTTAAATCGACTATATAACAATAAATGAAGAAAATCTAGATGTCTGGTCTCGACTAAACAACAGGTTATTCTTTCTCATAATGACTTAACACCCGGTTGGGCAGACCAACTGCTTACACAGTTTGATGTGGCTGCTGAAGAAGCCAAAATGAGAGGCTCTGGTTGGTCAAGTGCGAAGTCTTAGAGATCAGATTAATACAGTCTAAGTATGCACCGATTGTAGGCAGGTCTTACATTCCACTACCTCCAGCATTAGTCGCAAAAAGAGCAGTTCTAAACATAAAGAATTCAGACAACAAATGTTTTATGTGGTGTGTTCTTGCAAGGCTGCATTACGTCCGCAAAAACGCAGAGAGAGTATCTAACTATGAGCCTTACATCAATGATCTTAACTTTAGTGGAATATCCTTTCCTGTTAGCGGGGATTCCATTGATCAGTTTGAAGAACAAAACAAAACCAATAACTGTCAATGTCTACACATGGGATGAGGAAACAAATCTACAACCGATTAAATGTCCAGAACAGTCCAACGATTGGCGAACCAGACAAAAGCCATGTTGACTTACTGCTGATGCTTTCCCCAGCGGGGCTACCGCATTACACATTGATACGAACAATGAGTAGACTAATGCAGCATACTTCAAACAAAGACGCAAACAAGAATTCTGTAGAAAATGTTTTAACAAGATTCCATCTGCTCAAGCGCGGCTTGAACATATAAACATTGTAAAAGTTCTGTAGACTGTAATACAGAACTAATTACGCCCCCACCCGGATCTAAAGTTAGTTTTAAGAACTGGAAACGGCTGCAAAATTCTCCATATGTTGTTTACGCAGACTTTGAATCGCTCATTGTTTTCTTATGAGGGACCAACCCACAGAAACGTCCAAAACAGACTTTGTGAGTAATCACCAGATTTGTTCATTTGCTTTCATTGTCGTCAGATCGGATGGCGCTCATTCAACGCCAGAATTATACAGAGGACCAAATGCGGCTAGAAGATTTTTACAGCGCATGCAGCAAGTGCGTACTGATTGTTCTAATAATCTGAATTTATCTGAAATCATGATGACGCCCTGAAGACCAACAGCAGTATGACTCAGCCACACATTGTTGGATTTGCGGTTTAGGCCTCTCATCAGAACGTAGCGAATCCAACAGTAACAGACCATGATCACATTAGTGGGAAGTTCAGAGGAGCAGCACACAGTAAATGCAATCTTCAACTAAAGTTTGACCCAAAGACATGGAAGCTGCCTGTATTCTTTCACAACTTGCGAGTTATGACTCTCACCTTATAATGCAAGCAGTAGACAGCGCCTTTAGGTAGCATGCATTGCACAGTCATCAGAAAAGTACATGTGTTTCACTTTAAATAACAATGTCTTTTTATGACTCTATGCAGCACATGATGGGATCATTAGAGTCGCTGGCTATGTCCTTAAAGTCCTGCCCAATAACGGAAGAATATTTTGACCAACTCTTGTTAGAAAGGGCGTTTACCCTTATGAGTACATGAACAGTTGGGAAAGGTTTGATGAAGATACACTTCCGCCTAAAGAAGCGTTCTTTTCTAGTCTTAGAGGAAAAGGGCATCAGTGATTCTGATTACCAACAGCTCAAGAAGCATGGCAGAAGTTAGATTGTAAAACGATGGGAGACTATCATGATTCCTACTTGATGGCTGATACATGTTTGTTGGCGGACGTCTTTGAAATTATAGAAAGACCTGCATGAAACATTATAGCCTGGATCCCGCGCATTACATTTCTGCGCCCGGGATGAGTTGGGATGCTTTCTTAAAGTTTACTGGAGTACAGATTGATTTATTGTCTGACCTGCAATGATTCAGATGATTGAAAACGGATTGCGGGGAGGAATTAGTATGGCGTCGCATCATTACTGTAAAGCAAACAACAAATACTTAGACAACTATGATCCGAGTAAAAGGTCTAACTATCTCATGTATTTAGATGCAAACAATCTGTATGGATGGGCAATGGCGCAACCGCTTCCATTACGCAACTTTAAAATGTACACAAGCGGTGGTACGAATAATATTCAAAAGGCATTAAAGTGGTTGGGATTTTGACCCGGGTCAACAGCGGGGATACATTCTAAAAAGTTGATTTAGAATATCCTCAGGAACTCCATACCTGCATAATGACTACCCATTAAAACCAGAAAGCCGAAAGTGGAAAAAACGGGCCACCAAAATGTGCCTAACTTCGAGGAAAAAAAAATTATGTCGTCATTAAGACCTCAATTTTATTTAAGACATGGTTGAAGTTGACAGCAGTCCATCGTATAAATTCCGATCAAGAACATTTTCATGAAAAAATACATCATGAAGAAACTGATCCAGAATAAATCCACAGATGTTCAGAAAAAATTTTTAAAGCTGATGAACAACAGCTTTTTGGGGAAAAGATATGGAAAATCCGCAAAGCGTAAAGAGTCGATAGTCACAAAGAGAACGGGAAAATTTAACTGACTTCAAAACCAAATTTATTTTTGAAGATTTTCATGATCAGTTTTTTGGCATAATGAGAAAAAAAAAGAAAGTCAAATTTGGAAAAACCCGATTTATTGGTTTACCTTTTTAGAATTATCAAAGTTTTTAATGTTGGTTTTTTTATGATACTTTAAACCCTTGTATCCAGAGCCAGTTTTTAAAACATTACAGATATTTTTTTTTAATATCCCGACGAAGAACTTAAAGACAGGGAAATTTAAGGGGGCTAAAGGGCTGGGGATGGTATGAACATTGATTACCCTAAAGGGTCGCCTTACATTTTTTCCGTTCAAAAAGGTTTTTTAAAAGAAAGGATAATTACTGGAGGGTGATTAAGGATTTGTTGGTTTTGGGCGAAAAAGTACAGTCTTTCGAGCCAGGGGAAAAAAAATTAAGAAAGCAAAAGGAATTTCTCGCAGTGTTTTGCAGTCAAACATATCGCAGACAACTACAAAAAAGCTTGTTTGACAAAAAGTTTTCTATGACAACGTAAAACTACATCTAAACTCATGAGATCAAAACCAAACTGTTTAACAAAAAAGTCAATTTAGAACAAAAACAAAAAGAGTTTTGTTAAACCGAGTTTTTATTGCAAACGGCTTGGAGAACCCTAAATTATTAAAGCGAAAAGTGTCTGGTGGGGTTTTCGCATTCTTCTTTACAAAAATCTTGAGGAGCGGGTTTTTTTGTTTTCATTTTTTCGTAAAAAATTACCGGGGGATTCATTTTTACAATTCTTTTTATTTCAATGGGTCAACCTCCCCAACGGATCGGTTTTCCCCGATGCGAGTGTCCCCTTCTGCTTCCCCCGGTAAATAAGGACCTTTCTTTCAAACCAACGGCTAGTTTGCTGGATGAAGACTCTCTTAAAAAAACATTTTTGTTTTTTTTTTTGATTGCTTTTTACTGGGTTTTTCCCTTTTAAAATTTTTCATTATTCATTGCGGGCCAAAACTGAGGGCATCTTCTAACCCATTTGTGTTGCGGGGAATTGTCAATCACCCCCCGTGATATGGGATCTTTCACTAACTGTTTGTTAAATTTTCAAATAAAGCCGTGATCTGTGAATCCCGGAAAAGCCCCTTTTAATAGTAAAATTTTTAAAAATTTTGATTCACTTTTTCCTTTAAATTCTTTTCATATCGATTGAATCATGCGAGGATAAATTAGCGGGGCCCCGTTGGTATATCTTGTATGGCAACAGCAAAACAAAGCACTCTTTTTTTTAATGGTTCCCCGTTTTTTATCTTGAGTTGTATTTGGGTGCGTATTAAATCTTTTTCGTCTGATCGTATCATGAGGTAAATATAGAAGGTCCATTTGATGGGTGTCGTTCGTGTTGTATTCACAAAGTGTGGTCTCTGTATTCGTCTAGGTGCAGGTAAATAAATTTGCCAAATCGCTTGTTTAGATAACCATTCCTTCGCTGTTTGTTCACTGACTCCTGCCGCTTGGCTTAGCTTTTTTATTGCTGTGATTCCCTTCCAATATCCTTTGGGCGAATAATAGATTTTGTTCATTTTTATTCAACCAATATTATGCGCAACAAAATACACGACGGTCATACCAAAGACAATAAACACGATTTCTTGCATCTTTTGTTTTTCTGATGGCTGATAAAAGTCGCTGAATTTTGGTGGGGCAATGTCTCGATTGTTTGCCTGTTACAAGATAATATTCTTTTATTGCTTGATCAACATTTTTAAATGTGTAAGCTGCATGTCCCTGTTTTTTCAGAGTATCGTTAATAAAATCTAACTGCTCAATTCTCTGCTTTTCATAGCGATCTTGTGCTGCAGCTAGTTGCTCCACAGCTTTGTTATGTCTTTTTCTCTCACCGTCATCCCGTAGTTTACTAAATGCGTAATTACTTCCGCTAAAAGCAAGCGCATTCACCACAGCGCCGCCTATCATCATTACGAGTGAAGCCATTTTTATAAATGTATTTTTTTTTACATATTTATATTCTCTGGAATTATATCTTGCTTAACTAAAAAATCTTTCGTAGCAAACGAAGCTGCTATAACAGCAATCAGTTTTGCTGAATCCTCAAAGTCTAGTTTGCCAAGACTGCTGGCTTATATTTTTAACAAGCTTTTACCAAGCATCGTGTATCCTACACTTAGGCCACCAATAACAGCAGAATGGTAACAAGATTGGCAACAGTCTTTTCGGCGCTCATTTTAAAAACAAAATAATTATAATTAATAAAAACATGAACACCGATGAACTATTAAACCTTCCTAACTTATATTAAAAATGCCCTGGTTATGACCCGCTTTTATCCCCAAAAAGGAAGGCTGTATTCTTGGCAGCTTTGGGGGAAAAACAAACAGTTCCCGAAATGAAATTCAGTTTTGAACATTTTAAACAGATGTCGCCACAAGCATTTAAAGTATCACAAGGGGGTTTTTAAAGCCCAACTGGTCAAGAAGGGTAAAAAGTGTCGGCAAACGGTTCTTAGTTTGAAACATAAACAGCATAGATTTCCCCCCATTGATTCTGAACAAGATTTTAGTATTTTTTAAACGCAGGACCCCAGTTTTAACAAAGTCATTGAGTCCAGGATGTGATCGTATTACGTTTTGGGAAAACATTTTGTCGTCAAAATCAGGGGATTAATTATTTTAACATATAGTTTTTTATTTCCCTTAAAAATGACCGACCCAGAAAAACGCAAATCGGGAAACGCTGAATCAAAAACTTAATCAGGAAAAAGTGGTCCTAAAACACCTCATCCTGGGCATTGCAGCAGGAAAAGAAGCAGAGTGGAACAAACAAAAAAAATTACAGTTACAATCACAAAATTAACCCCAAATGAAAACAAAACCCCCCAAGCCAGAAAAAGTTGATTCAATCCCAGCTAAAAAAAAACCCCATATGATTAAAGACCTCAGCGCCAAGTTTCAGGGAATTTTGAATTAAAAAATGTTGCCTTTTTTTTAGCGCCCTTGCTGCTGTTGGGGGGGGTTATTAGGGGTTATAAAAGAAAAACAATGGCAACAAAAACAAAAGCAGTCAAAAAAAATCTAAACCCCAAAATACAAAAGAAAACAGCACCCCAAAACCGCCAAAAAAAAAATCTTTTTGATCCATTTAAAGATGGAAAAAATTTAAAAACTTAATTTTAAAATTTTTTTGATAAAAAAATCATGGGGGGTTTTTATTTGTTTAAAATGTAAAGTCAATAATAAAGCATGGAGTCTATAAAAGCATTTCCATGACCAAATTGTAATCAATGGGGTTTTTACGATGTAAGAACTTCATTAAGATCTAGCAAAACCAATCTCGCCCCAAGGCGCGGCAAAACCCCTCAACGTGGGCGTTTTTTGAGGGTTGTGTCTATTTTTAATTTTTACATTTAAGATAAAAACATAGATTGTCTTTTTTTTTGGAAAATTTATAAGAAAACTTAAATAAAAACGGGTTTACTTGAGGATGACTTAGTTATGATCTTAGGTTGACTTGATAAAAACTTGGATGATTGAGGAGCTGGTAAAAATTTAGAAGTATTGGGAAAACTTGGTAAAACTTGGGGAGATAGAAGTATTGGGTGACTTGAGGATGCTTGGTAAGAATTTGGGGATACTTGGTAAGAACTTGGGGTTTTATTTAGAAGTGACTTGGGGTGACTTGAGTAAGAACTTGAGGAGATTAGAAGTGTTGGGGAAAATTCGTTAAGAACTTAAAGTGACTTGGTGTGTGCATGCGTGGTGGGGGGCAAGCGGGTAGGGTGGGGGGGGGTGGGCGCGCACCTTTATTATTATAAGAACAAATGTCCGAATATGTATTTATTTCAGTAAAACAACAAAACAAAAACAATGCAGCAGCGCAACAACAACAATAACAGCATAATACAAGCACGATCGCACCAAAAACCCCGCACGACCACAAGAAAGGGGGGTGCTTGAAAGGGAAATGGGAAAGGTTTTATGGTTGGGCTTGAGCCCCGTAAATTAAAGACGCTGTGGGTCCCCTTTAAACTGAAGATTATTCAAAGCACCCACCAAGTGCATTTATCAAAACTTGATTTAAAAACAAGACAGTTAAAAAAAGTACACTCTGGCCCCCCAAAAGGGCACCAAAAAAATTTGAAGCGGGGCTTTGAATGGGCAAGAAAAAGTTGAAGGAGCCCCCGGTATGCAAAAAGTTATTTTAGAATCATGTCTTTCCCTTGCGGGGGGGTTTTGCGACAAGCAGCCCCCCGCTATGCAAAACCCGTTTTTTTGAATTGTCATTTCCCCCTTGTGGTGGTTTGTGACGGTCTCTACGTGACTGTTCTCCCTTAAAGAATGTGCGTTTTAAACCCTGGTCGGGGTATCGCTCCCACCCCCGCCTTTTGGGTTCCAGTTATTTTAATTACGGTATCGCAAAGCCACCGGGCCCGCCGTAATGGACTGACTGCCACAAACCCCCAAGCCCCTAATTGGGTTGTTCGCACAGTGTTTAGCCAATCTTATTTGTGACCTCTGCGCAAAAAGATTTTATTAAAAATGACTGATCGCAAAAATATGTTATTGAAGTCTTACTTTTTTAAGAATTATAAAAAGTCTTTCTGGGTCGCCCGGTCGAAACTTGTTGAGCCGGGGGGGCCAAAACTTTTTATATTCTTGCAGAGCAGATGCAAATGTACTAGCCCCTCCCTACAGGCCACTAGGGATGAAGGAAGCCCGCCTTCGGCATGTGGTATAGAACCAAACCCGGAGCGGGCGCCCCCGGGACACTTCCGCTCGAGTGAAGAGAAAAACCGCCACCGATGGCAGCCAAAGCCACCCTCTCCAGGTGAGAATACCTCAACTAAGAGGAATTGCAGGCAAGGAAAAAAGACAGGTGAGAGGCCGAAAGACACCCTTTTTCAAGAGAAGGTACCAGCCACCCGTAGTCTGCGGATAAATTGCAGGGGCATGAAAATTGAGAGAAAGGAGAAAAGTAAACCTAACCGAGTGAATACTTAAAGGGGGGCAACACACCACAAGCCACATTAGGGGATGATACCGACCCAACAACAAAAAAAAAGAATAATTTTCCCACCCCAGAGGGGCCCAAATCGTCTGGGCCTCGTACTTTTGCAATTGCCCGTTGGATAAAATTTGGAAGTACACGGCTTTACCCAGTGGGACAAAAATAAGTTTCAAAATGTATATGGGTTATAAATTTTAAACCGTTATTTGCCAAATTTTTTTTTATTATTGGTGGGTTTTAAATAATTGTGAATATAAAAGGGTTAAACACAAAAGGCCTTCCATGTAGTGTTTCAAAAAACGACCATTAAAAACATTATCATTGCATTTTGTCCTTTGGATAAAATTTTGGGTATGTAACAGCTTCACCCCAGTGAGGATAAAATACATTTTCAAAAGTGAAGGGTTAAAAAACCGTTAAAACAGGGGGATTTGTTTAACTCCCGTTTGGCTATATCTTACCATTCAACAAAGCATTCCGCTTATCTGTCACCACCCGAATTTTTGTGGGGCAAATCAGTAAAAGACAGTCACGTGAGCCCCCCCCCTTTCCGCCGTGGGAGAACCTTTGTCAACCCCCTACCTATTCATCGGGCCTGCGCGCAGGTAACCCCAAACCCTTTGGGCGCTAGTGGGGAAGGCACCCGGGGGCATTAGATTGAATGGAAAGTAACAAACCAAAAGGGAGTTAATACAAACTCCCCCATTTTGGCGTATATACTGTACCTGTCAGACAAACAGAATTCATAAAAAAGGAGGGGGCGAGTGCCCTATGGTTCCGGGGGGTTACCCGTAGGATTTTTTACCCGCCACAAAGGAATCCCTTAAAACCTACCCGGGTATGCGGATGTCCCTTAAAAAAAAATTTTATGAAGGGTTTTTCCGAACCCCAAAAGGGGCTCCCTCCAGGGGGGTGGACATGGGAACCGATGCTGAATGCTGCCGAAGGGGCCCAGCGTCTGACCTCTGACCCCGGGGGGGGACAAGACGGGGGGGGTCCTTTGGGGCCGGGGGTTTTGGCCTTTTCTGCCGCTTGGGGCCCACCTAGAGACACCCATGAGATGTTTTTCTGTTAGGGGGTTTGATGAAAAAGAAGACGTCTTTGCAAAACGCCCCTGGGGCCGGGGGCGCCCCCAGTATGTTTAGACACGAAGGGGAAAGGGCTAGTCCGAAGAGGATTTTTCCCCCTGGGGTATCCGCCAGAGGGCGGATGACAGGAAAGGGAAGGCACTCCCGGGGTTTCCCTGGTTCTTCGCTGGGAATTTGGGGAAAGGGAACTTCAGAGGACGGAAGCCTCTCTGTGGAAGGCATTTTTGGGGGTCCCCGCAAGGGCATGGATCCCCCCCTTTTGGGGGGAAAAGCGAGGGCGGGGAGAAAGGTAGTCTTCAAGACAGAAGGTCGAAAGGAAGGGAGGACAAAGGCTCAAAGGGGGGTTTTTTGAGGAGTCAAGTCAGGAAAGGCCCCCAAAGGGGGACGCTTTAAGGGGTTGGGGCCTCACGAAAAGCGGCCCCTCTGGGATCTCTTGGGGGAAAGTCATTCTAAAAGGGAAGTCCGCCCTTTTTGGCGGAGGGGCGTGAAAATTGGCCGACCTGAAAGCCCCGGTGGAGCTAGCAGAGAGGTGAAGGGGGGACGGGAAAATTTTCCCTATCTGGATATTGGGGGGGCGATTGTGAGGGACAGAATTTTTTGCACATGAGACCCTTTCCTCCCAAAATCGAAAAGGGGACCTGTGCTAGCTCTGGAGAGGCTGGCTAGGTCCGGGAGTTCCCTGAGAACCCCGTGATGGAAGGATACTGCGGAGGGGGCCCTGCCCTTTCAGAGGGGGATTTAGATGCCCCAAACCGGGCTGCCAAGAAGCCGGGCGGGGAGGCGAACACTGGGGTCGAGTGAGGACCCGAACGGGGTTCCCAAAGCTTGCCCACCGGTGTTAAACTGGGGGGGGGTGAGTGAGGGACTTGAGGCCCGGAAAAACCAGACTGAGGGCCCCATGGGGCTATAAAAAGACCCGGGGTTCCCCGATCTCCCCTTTCCGGACACTTGTGGGGGATGGGGAAGGGGGGAAAAAAGGTAACATGAGGCCGGACCGGGGAAGGGGATGGGGCGTCGATGGCGAAACCCTGGGGGGTCCGGGCCCCGGAGACACATACACGGCAGCGTGTTGAATCGTGTGGCAAAAAGGTCGATCATGGGTCTGAACCAAATTTCCCCCCACGGTTGTTAGGGTATGCCTGCTGAGAGCCCTTCTGTGGGAGGAAATTGGGCGGCTGAGAAGTCTCGGTGTTTTGTTCCCTGCTATGTGTCCGCGCGAAGGGGGAGCCCCTGCTTTTGACACCACGGGGAGGCCCCTGTCGGAGGGGGAGGGATGGGGTGTGCCCCCCCCCCCCCTTTTTGTGTAACAAGCTACCGAAGTGTGTCCGTGAAAAGGAGAACAATTTGGGGGGTGGGCTGGAAGTGAGGGGGGGACCTGACCGCCCCAGTTCCAAATGTTGATGTGAAGACGAGCAGTCAAAGGGTCCAAACCCCCGAGGCATGACGCCCCCCCAAAAGGGCCCCCCCCCCGAGTTGGAGGCGTCCCTTTTGTAAAGTTTTCCGGGCCGGGGTGGGGGGGAGATGGGGAAATCCGGTGGGGCCGGGGGGGGGGGCTGAGCCACTCCCGGGCCCAAACGAACCGGGCCCTAGGGGGAAAGGGCTGGTTCCGTGTATTGGCTGGGGCCAACGACGGCGGAGTCCCTCTGAAGCTGTCCTTGGGGAAATCTGCCTAGGGGAAGAGAGGAGACAAGGCTCCATCATCCCCCGAAGGAGGAAAGTGTCCCGCCGAAGTAAAAAAAGCGGCCTGTTTGGCCCCCTCCTCACGGGATGGGTAATGACAGCAGCAAGATCGCCCAAAAAGCGACTGTCCTGCCCGGAATGAGCGAAGCCGCCTTTTAGCGCTGGGGGGGATGGGCCGTGATAGCATAGCATTCCACTGCCAAAAGGCGTTAATTGCTCGGCTGCGTGTCCGCCCGCAGCCCCCAAAGGGGTGCGCTATTGTTGAAAGGAAACGCATCAGAGGGTCCAAACGGGGGTCTGCCTCATGTCGTCAGGGGCCGAAACGCTGAAACAGTGCCGCCCTCCTTTGGGGCCCGAGTTCCCCACTCCTTAGGAAATGTCAATGAAGGCGGTCCCGCGGTGGTGTGTAGAATGCCGCCCCCCGGGAAATTTGTCCCCTCTTCAGGGTTTTTTATAGAAAAGAGTGGATGTGGGAGGGGAGGGTTTGGGGGTGAGCCGAGGGCAGCCCGGGGGAAAGGCAATCTCCCTGGTGGCCGGGTTTTGCAGAGAAAGAGAAAAGACATGGGGGCCTGCGCGATCCTTAGGAATATCCTACTGGGGGCCGGTTGGGGGCTGACAAAAGTAATCCCTGGCGGAGGCGCTATGCCCCCGGGGAGAGACCCATCTTCCCCCAAAAAGTGATGGTTGGGGGGCGGCTATCCTTGGCCGTATCGCGGGGAGGGGGGGACCCGTGAAACGGAAAAGGGAGAAGATGTTGTTAAGGGAGGGTTCCCCAACAAAAAGATCAGGGCCCACCCCCCCAAATGGAAAGGCCCCCGACGGGGAAGAAACCCGACCCCTCCCAAGTTGGGTCATGTTTTCGTGAAGGGGAAGTCAGGGCCACCCCCGAAGGCCAGGTCAGGGGTGCGTGGGAGCCCACCTCGGGGAAAAATGAAAAAGAGGCGGCTCCCCCGGGGGTTCCATAATCGGCATAAACTAGGGGACCCCGATCGGACAGCGCCCGGAGGAAGGGGGCCCCAGGTCGATCCCGCTCTGGAGGCCCCACCACAGAACCGAAAGAGGGTCAGGGGGAGTCTGAGTAAGCCATGATCCTTCGGGGAATAGAACCACCGGTCCCCGTGGAGAAAACGGGGGGTGGGGGCCCAGAGGGGAGTCTCCCCGGGGACCCCCGGAACCCTTTAACACCAAGGAGAGCACTGCTCCTGCATCTCCCCGGGGGGGCCGGCCCCGGGCCCCCCGCGGGGGAGGGGGTCGGTTTGGGGGTTACTCGCCGAGCCCCTGGCCGTGTGGGAGCGGGCGGGGGTGGCTGAGTGACGCTAACCTCAGGGACAAAAGGGTTACCCCGGTCCCCCGGTCGATCCTCCCCCCGGAGGAACGGGGCCGGGATTGCCCAATAGGGGGCGGGAAAAAAAGTCCCCCCCCAAAGTCCTGTCCCCCCGGGAAATTTAAACGATGACGGGGGGTTCGACCGTCTGGGTGGGGCGCGACTGAGCTATCGATGCTGCACCGCCCGGGGGGGTTTTTCAGTGCGGGGGTACCACCAAAGCTGCCCACAGCCCCCCCACGATGTTTACACCCTCGTGTCCGGGTGTGCTACAACCCTCCGGGTTTGGGGGGGAAACGGATGAGACTGGGTGCGTTTGTGGGGGAGGGGCTGGCACGGTCTCATTGTCGGGTGACGTGCAGTGATTCCCGGGCCCCCGGGTCGTCACCCTGCCGGGCCCCTTTTCGGCAAGGGGCCCCGGGGGGGCCCATGATCGCCGGGGGCGGCTGATGGAGAGGGTCCCTTTTGCGAAAGAAGGGGAACAGGGGGGTCCATCGGGGAACGGGGCGATTTAGACGGGGAGGTCCTTTTAGGGGGGCCTTTCTTTGGGTTGGGGTTAGGGAAAAATGCAAGAAAAAAAAAGTCAGCGATGCGGCCCATTGCCCGTCCATGAGACTGCCCGTTGGACTTTGACGCGACGATCGTGTGTCCCGATTGGGGAGAGGGGGGAAGAATGATGGTCGCGGTCCCCCTGCGCGGGGAACCCCCCTTACACCCACGTAAGCTCACGTGGCGTGAGCGGGTTTGTCCCCTGGAATCAACACGCGGCCCCTCCGGGAAAAAAGGCAACTGCCAGCAATGGAGCGTCTCGGCCTTAGTCCCTTTACCTGTTGGGCATGGTGTGGGGAAAAAAACACGGAACGCCGATCGCAAAGGGGGGACAAAGGGTGGTCGAGGGATAGAAAGAGCTCAACCACCCGGGGGGACATGGGGAAATGTAGAAAAAAGTAACGAAATCTCAGGTTAATGAGGAAGGTCGATGAAGTGACGCGGTTTTGGCCTCGAAAAAAAATGGCAAAAACCCGGGGAAGAAATGGAAACCGAGTGGACGAGTTGCAAGTTGACGAATCGGGAGTCCGAATGGACGGAGGGAAGGGATGAGATTCCGGGGAAAAGGGCCGAAAGGCCAAAAATGGGGCGAAAGGGGGAAACCGGCGAGGAGTTCCGACTTTTGAAGATCGAAAAAAAGGGAAGGCGAGGGCCGAGTGCCAGACAAAGGGACAAGGCGGGAGGCTGGTTAAACAAAAAATAAAGCCACCAAAAACCCAAAAACCCACCGGCCAAGAATAAAGGTGAAGCGGGGCAAACCCCAACAAATGCAAAGAAACAAACACAAAGCATCTTAACACAAACGGCAAAGAAAAGGGGAAAGGCACAAGACTTATCTTGCTTTGGGCGGCGGCCGAGGAAATGAGGTCGGAGGTCGACCTGGCTTATCCACGGCGGAAGCGGTGGGCACACGTGACTGCTTATTACTGCATTTCCACACAAAAACTTCGGCCCGGCAAGCAGACTAATCCCCTGAATGCTATTGTCTGACATGGTACAGTAAAATGCGCCCAAATTATTTTTCCCATATTTTTATTTCCCCAAACACTTGGCCAATTTTAAAACGGTTTGGAAAACTGGGGGTACTTTATTGTTTGCATCTTTTTTTTTCTTCATTTTGAAAGTCTATCTCTGCTGTCTGATGATCTTACTGCTTCAGGCTTTTTGAAGACGCCTAAACCCTTTTTCAGCAAAAGAGAATGCAAATAACATATAGGGCCCCTAACTAACATCTGGCTATGGGTTTGGGTTTTTGTTCGACCCAGTATGAATTTTTTTGAAAACAAAAAAAACTGTTCTACCATCTCGACAGGAAAAACATTAAAACGTGTGCATTGATCGAAAATGTATCCCCGTTTTTTTGCTTTTTTTACACGTGACGATACTAACTGTTTAAATCATACTTTTAGGAGATAAAGTGCACCCGAAACAGTTTTAAGATGTGACCTGAACTGGAATACTATTTTAAGTGAACAAACCAAAACTTACATTTCAATCTTTTCGCACCCCCTGGGATTTTCATTGCTTTGCTGGTTTTTATTCCTATTTTTTCTGTTTTGTTGCTGTCGTTATTATCATTAACATTACCCCGGCATTATCATTGTTGTATTGTTGTTTTGTTGTTGTTTGGGGGGGTGGGGGTGGTGGGGTGCTTGGGGTTGAAATTTTATCACTTTTTTACCTTTTAAAAAT
>JAFLJL010017240.1:79934-90473 GCA_018398815.1 Conus ventricosus | reverse complement strand
TTCGTTGGATTTATGTTTTTTATGTCAAGGCTTTCTATTAAACCTATCAGTCGGCAGGGGTAGGTTGCATTTCTGTTCTTATGTGGGTGCTTCCAGTCATCAGTGTACAGCACCATGTGTACTATGTATCCTTGTTTAGTCCAAGGCATGCACGTCTATTATTGACTAGCCTGGTTAGGTTGATGTGATTGTATATAATAAGTAAATAGCTATAAGGCATGGATATTTATGGATAAATGCTTGTTTGTGTGCAACAGCTCAGACCCATATTGAGGTGATTTTGCATGTAAACATATTTTTGGAAATTCTTCTTCCTCCGATCTTACAGAAAAAGCGTAATAAGGTTTGTACAGATATGACGTAACTAATGATGTAAAAATGATTTACGTCATTTTTGTGGTAAACTGGGACGTTGGTGGTTCAAGAGAGAAGAGACGCGGACGGGTAGTGTGTGAAGCGTAAAAAATATCATCAGACATGAGAATGATGCTGGTTGTTCGGCTTCTGGGTTTGTGACGGTATGGCTTGGTCAAGGAGTCGCAGATGCTTTAGGTTTCGGGCGACTCTTCTAGGCTGACGGTCCGGTCACGACGTGCGGAGTGAGCGCAGCTGATCGGCGTTCTCGGCTGCAGTTTTCCTGCAAGACTTGGTGGTCAAGTGCTGACTATCTTACCAGTGTCAGCCGTCTTTTCGCCGTCACTCGTCTTCAGCAAGTATGGCTAGTGGAGGTTCTCTGCAGCAGCTTTCTGCTAGTCCTCAATTTGGCTACAAGCCTCCTGCTCCATCAGCTTCCAAATTTTGTTCATTTCCAGTCGTCGGCATCGTTTGGTTACATCGTCTATTCGTTCAGTTCAATGTAGTTACAGTGTAATTGCAGACATCCATCTACGTTAATTCATCGATTGTTTCAAGTCAAGCTTGGACCAGCAACGTGATTAGGTGGTGCCGTATGATACACGTGTCATGTTTGTGGCAGTTGATGTGACTACGGTGTTTTTTGCTCTTCATGAGGGCCGAGTTACATCGTCTATTTTTGTTCAGTTCAATGTAGTTGCAGTGTAATTGCGATCATCCGTCTACGTTCATTCATCGATGTGTTTCAAGTCAAGTTTGGGACCAGCAACGTGCTTAGGCGGTGTCGTATGATACAAGTGTCATCTTTGTGGCATTTGATGTGACTGTGGTGATTTCCTCTTCACGAGTGCCGAATTGGTTGTAAAGAAGTAGTCTGGAGACTTCAAGATTGTTTTTCTATTTGTCGTTGACTACATTCCACCTACGTTCCTGTGTGTTCTTCGTTTTGGAACGTTATTCTTCAATACCTTCTGTGGATCGTTCTTTTGTGCGCACTCGAAGTTTTAATTAATTTTATGTCGTGTAATACTATGTTGTTTCCTTGGGCTGTCTCGGGCAGCGCTACGTGAGTTTATATTGTTAATTGGTGTGTATGATGCGTCATGATGTTTTGTTTGGGACATGAATGTGTGAATGAAAGAGAATAAAATTCGTGTGAAACCATATCTATTCAAAGAATTCTCATTTAGTTAGAAAAAGGGGCGCTAGAACTGATAGGTCTATTTCTCTGTCTTTCCACTCCAGTTCAAGTCTTAGCGAGCTTGACAGTCGTTTGTATTCAAGTATGACCAGCTGACTTAATAAATAGTCTTCTCAGGGTCTCATGAAATCAATAAACCTGGTAACTCACTTTTAATCAAGAGAGCACATAATGTCGCAAGTAGTTTGGATACAATCAGCGATACAGCTCCCTGGTACAAAACCAGTTCGATCCTCGTTGATGATGCAAAATGGACTTTGTTGTGTTAGATGCACAAGTTGACCCAATCCTTTAATTCCATGATTAAAAGTATTTTCAGCCGCCACTTGTTTAGATATTTTTATGTTTGTCTCCTTTTGGAATCTAAAATTATGATCCCTTAAAAAACGCTGAACTGTTTATAGATTGAAGGGGGGAAAAACTATAGTCATTCCGTCTGTACCTCGGTTTGTGTTATTTTAATTTGTATTTTATAAACCTACATGCTTTTTTGTGTGTTATTAATCCTTCTCAGGCACAGAATTCTGTCCGTGTAACCTTTGGAAGGTTGTGTAGCTATGTTTTGTTGATGCCTTATTCCTGTGTGTTTCTTAGAGCAGATAGTGACTGGTGAACATTCTTTGTTATCCATTTTAGATGATACCTCTCCTGTGTTTACTGTTAATTTTGAAATAACAACATACCTTTTTCTCAACAGAATAAAAATATTTTTATATTTTCACCTTTTGAATCCTTGGCGAAGAAAAAGCCCACGAGCGAAGCTTTAATTATTCTTTAGATGAGATGAAAAGAACAAAATAAAAAAGATTACTAGAAGCAGATAATGTTCCTCCGACTCTCTCTGAAAGCAAGAAAAACGGTCTGTTGGAAAAAAAAGAACAAGCAAATATTGACAACAACACAAAGTTATGCTCAGAATACTAACTAGTGATCTATAAACACCTTAAACCCTCCAAAACCTGGAACATTAAAAGAAGTAATCATTGACAATCAACTGTCCAACATTCACAAAGAAACACTGTAGCTTTCTTAACAAAGAGGAAAAAAAAACAACAACACATTCTTTCAAGAAGATGAACTGAGAAAGAAAATCAACAGCAATCGACCAACAAAACCAATTAGGAAACAGGAGAAAACAAATGTACATTTTTTTAAAACTTTGGCACAGGAAAGGGAAACACAGAACAGCTTGTGTGTAGGTACAGTTGCAGTCACATAATGTAATTGATATTGTCTCCCTGAGAAATAAAAAGGTAAAAGTGATAAAACTTCAACACCAGCATCACCACCACCACCACCACCACCAACAACAACAACAACAATAGCAACAATGATAATAAACCATGGTAATGATAATGATAATAACGACAGCAAAAAAAACGTAAAAATGGGAATAATAACGACAGCAACAGCAATGCTAATACCAGTGGGGCGAAAAGATTGAAATGTATAGAGTTTCGGGTTTTGGTCACTTATAAATATATTCCACTATCGGGTACACATCTGTTAAGATCTGTTTCGGGTGCACTTTATCTCATTTAAGTATAATTACATTATGTATCGTCACGTGTAAAACAAGAAATTTAAACTGGATACAGTTTCGATCAATGCACACGTATTAATTTTTTTTCCTTCAGACTGGTCAAACAGTTTTTGCTTTCTAAAATTCTACTACTGGGTCGAACAATAACCAATCCTACTACCAATGTTATGTTATGGGCCTATTATGTTAACTACTGTCATATCTCTTTTGCTGAGAAGTGTGTTAGGCGTCTTCATAAGCACTGATAGTACAGTAAGTACCATCACACAGCTAGACGATATGACTTCAGACTGAAGAAAAAACAAGATGCAAGCATATAAACGTACTCCCAGTTTTCCAAACCGCTTATAAATTGGCCAAGTGTATGTGAGATAAGAAATAACGGCAAAATAACGGTTTTAAGGGTTATTTAACCGATGACACTTTTGAAACTGGTATTTTAGTCCTCACGGGGCTGAAGCCTGTGTACATACCAAATTTAAATCCAAATGGGACAATATGTCAATAAATAATTTTTTTTTATGGTCCAGATTTTGAAACACTACAGGGAAGTGCCTTTTGTTTGATAAACCTTTCTATATGCACAATTTCATTAAAACCCACCAATACATAAAAAAATAACGGCAAAATAACGGTTTAAGGGTTATATAACCGATATACCCCTTTTGAAACTGTATTTTAGTCCCACTGGGCTAAAGCCTTGTACTTACCAAATTTCATCCAAAATCGGACAATATGTCAAGTCAACGAGGCCTATGACGATTGGCCACATCTAGGGGAAAAAATTATTCATTTTTTTAAATTGTTTTGTTGTGGTCGTGTATCATCCCCTATGTGGCTTGTGGTGTGTTTGCACCTTAATGTAGTTCAGCTCGGGTTGGGTTTTAAACTTTCTCTCTCTCTCTCTCTAATTTCACTGCCCGTGCAATTCATCCTGCAGACTCACGGGGGGCTGGTACCTTTCCTTGAACTGGCTGTCTCTAATCGGCCTTTTCACCTGTCTTTTTAACCTGCCGCACGTGCAGCATTCCTCTTAGCTTGAGGTATTCTCACTCTGTGACGTAGGGTGGCATTTTGGCTGCCATCGGTTAGGCAGGTTTTTCTCTTCACTCGAGCGGAAGATGTCCCGGGGACCCCGCTCCGGTTCTGGTTCTATACCACATCGCCGAAGGTACGGTGGGTACCTTCATCCCTGCAGTCGCCTGTAGGGAGGGACGTCACGTCATCTTTCCGCATCTGCTCTGCTGGTCCTCTCGACGGGACAGAGGGCAGAGAGTCGCTTGACCCGCCCTTTTGGTCACCCACGGGTAGCTGGTAAGCATCAGTTTCGGGGTTTGTTTGTTTTGTTGTTTTTTAGCCGGCTAATCTTCTCTTTTGCGCAATTTTCTCTTGGTTTCAAAATTATAAAAAAATATGTTTTGAGACCATTTTTCTCTGGCCATTCAAAATTATATCCAAAATTCTTTCTCCTTTTCAATGCATCTGTGATGGGGTAGTCGGTGGGATGGGGAGAACCTGGTATTTAGTTGGACTTGCTTGGTCTCGCTCGTCCCGCCCCTTCACAATCGCCGGTCCCTTATTCTTGGCCACCGTCTGTTTGTGTTTGCAAGGGAACGAGTGTTTTGTTTTTTGCGAGCGTGCGTACGCGTGATTATCGTTTGGATCGTGGTTGAGAATTGATTTTTTTGAAATGTTACTATAAAATGTGGGGATAATCGTGCCATTGAATTATGATTATTTGCAATTGTGATGGCAGTTATAAGCAATGGTTGCTGTATTAGTCAGTTTCCTAAAAAGAAAAATGTTGAACGTGAGTGAGGGAAGGATGAAGATATAAATTGCTATTCGTTTTTTAGCCTGTTAATGTAATCTCTTACCTGCTTCGTGTGAGGAACCTTTAGCGAACATTCCTCATTTGGTTTTTTACTGTGTTATGCTCAGTCTGTGTTGAGCTGGTTTACTAATGTATTCAGCAAACACTTCCCCTCGCCCACCATGCGAGGGCTGTTAGGATTAAGCAACAAATTTCAGACCGTACTGACTGCGGGGTTCTAGTACCCTTCTTTCCTTCCCAGTTCCTTCCGTTTTCTCTCCTCCGGGGGTTTCCCACCCGAAGCTTGCGCTGTTGGGGCCGCGCAGTGTGAGAGCACGTGGACCTTGCTGGATGGTCTTAACCCCTGTTCGGGACCTTCAGCGACAACGCCTCGTCCCAGGGGATGCGTTTCTCCACTGTCCTCGGACTTCCTACAGCTCATGTGACCAGTGTGGTTAGCTCTGTGTCGTGCAATTTGGGTGTGTGTGTGTGTAAAGGGGTGTCGGCATTGAAAGACTCTTTTTCAAAACAGACCCTTTTTGGGGGCACCTGATTCGACACGGTACCTCAGAGGACTTTGGAGAGACAGGGAAGGGGGAACCACATGAAGCAAAAAAGGGAACGTGTGTTGGAAATGCTTTTTTTGTGACTAGTATGTTGTGTGTTGAAATGCTTAATTGTGACTATGTATGTTGTGTGTGTTGAAATGCTTATTTGTGACTGTGTGGGGTTGGGTGAATAAATAGTGGTATTGTATTGTAATCTTTCTTGTGTGTTTCTCTTGCGGAGCGTGTGAGTCAGTCACTCCCTTCACCCCCTTTCGGGAAACCGATCCTGTCAGGGCAGACCTCCAGGGTCGGTCGTGACAATTGGGGGGGCTCGCCCGGGGATGTAAGGGTTCTGACTGTCTCCCCTCGTTTCGTGGAGTGCCTGTCCAGTTTCTGTCTGTTTTGTATATTTTTAGTCATTTTGTCGTGTTGTTTGTGGGGGGTTGGCTGGGTGACTCTAGCGTGGGGGAGTTTTTTGGGTGGCCTGAAAGAACATCTGGGTGACGGGGGAGTCAGTTGAGACAAGAGGAATCGACCGGGTCCAGACCTCTTTCCGCCGGTGCCTCACGCAGATACGGCTGTAAAGACTTTCCTTCTGTTGCCACTCAGTCTGCCATTCCTGTTTTGTATTTAAACCAGTTTTCTTTACCTGTGGTTTATTGAGTACAGGTTGTGTATCGGACGTTAGTGTCACTTTTTCCTTTCCCGGATCCTTCTGTCATTTTTTTTGTCGGTGAGCCCACCGCACTGTTGCTCGTGTTGGGGAGCGGGGTGTTGCCAGAGTGGGAGCAGCCTGGACTTTTTTTCTCCTTAATGTATTATCTTTTATTTTGAATTATTTGGTTGCTCTTTGTTGACTAGTGAACTCCACTGTCTTGTCGCTCTTGTGTTCTGAGCGCGGGGGCCGTGAAGGTAACTTGGTCACGGAGTCTTTTCGTCTTTTCTTTTTCAATAAAGAATTGAAACGTTGACACTTTTTTTTTTTGCTGTTTCTCCATCATCCCCAAAGAGACGTGACATATCCATGGGGTTACTGTTTTCAAGTGGAATTGTCTTCCCCTGTATTTGAGAACCGTAGGATATAGTTGTCATGGCAACGTCCAGTGCTGGGGGTAGGGCGACGCGTGCGTCGAAGAAGAAAGGTCTTCAAAATGTAGTCCCTACTAAATTTGAACCAGTATTCGACACAGTGACTTCTACTTATTCCAGTGCTGTAGCCGATAGTCCACGAGTACTTTTACTACTTTCCCCGCTAGGGGATCTTTCCCGCTGAAACCCCGACTGGCACTTCTGGGCCGGGAAACGTCAGAGTTTAAACGAAGCAACGTGGGCTTCTGTTGAGTTGCAGAAACCGAAACCCTCTCTTCTCCAAACTTCCCCTCGTAAGAGTATGCCCCGGAGACTTCCCATGGAAAGTCGAGACCCATGGGACGGGCCAAACGGTCATCCTCCCGTTCGGGAGTGGTGAATCCTGCTCAGATTTAGCCTCCGTCCTGATGTTTCTGGAGCAACAGCGATGAAGGACGCTGCAAAACAGGAAGCTCTCCGTCGGGAAAAGCTAGATTTGGATGGAGGCTTCTGCGCAAGAGGGGACTGCCATCAGGAAACTCTGCGTAGGGAGGAGGCGCCAGACAGGAAGCCCTCCATCGGGGAAAAAGTTAATCAGCGTAGGGAAAGGCAGCTTTTGCGCAGAGAGGAGGCTGCCAGACAGGAAGCTCTGCGTAGGAAGAGATGGAACAACTTCTTTCGCGGACTCCCGCATCTGTAAATCAGGGGTTAATCAACAGCAAGTGATAAGTTAGAGGCCCAAAATTAAAGCTTCCAGAGTTTTAACCTGGTGAGGACATTGATAAAGTACTTGGAGCATTTTGACAAGGTAGCAAGTTCGACCAATTGTCCGAGGAACAAAAGGCCATGCACCTTTTTTCTGGATTATCAGGGGCTGCAAGGAGGTGTGCTCACTCTAAAATGAAGGGGGCGTCTTAGCAGACATGCAGTTGGCTCTGCTAAACGTTTCCCCCCCTTACCCCAGAGACGTACAGGAGGAAGTTCAGGGCCATGAAAAAGAATAATGACGAGACCTTCGTGCATTTTGGGGATAGGCTGCGCAAAACGCTAGGGTACTGGGGTCATTGGCTAAGCTGGGGCTTTTAGGATCTGATTCTCATCGAACACTTACCAACACCGTGTCCCCAGAGTTGAGATCCGTATAGGCAGACAGCACCCCAGGATTTCGCGCTGCGATTCATACCGCTGAGGTGTTTGCTGAACCCGTAGAGCTTATGGCATCGCCCAGATTTCGGACAGAAGACCCTCACAGGATTTAGTGGCAATAAGGCGCCGACGACTGCTAGCGGGTCGAACAAGGCAGGCAGTTCATCGGGGACCTCAGCACCTCAACGTGTTTCTTTGGAATCGTCCCGGCCACATAGGAAAGATTGCCCCAAAGCCGCCGGAGTCATGGGGCTAGTCCTTTCCACGTCCTCGTGCCTCGGCTAACGTGGTCCCCTCCCAGCTTTTGGTGGTACGAGTGTCCAGTGTTTCTTCTGTTGTTGGTTCATCCTTGGTCGACACCATCAGGGATTCGGGAGCATCAACGCTCTTTTGTGGATAAGGGTTGGTTTCCCCTGAAAGGGTCAGCGGGCGCCAGTTACGATGTGTGCGGGTTGGAGCTGGTTTTACCTCCACCCGTCCTTCTGTACCATTCCTATCTCCACCCCCCACTTCTGTGGCGAAGTAGGCCATCGCGGTAGAGCGACCTCTGCATTCCCTTCTCATAGGGGAAAACCATCACCTTTGCAGACGGGCGCAGTCATCTGTGTCTACGGATCTGCCCGTACAGGCATGTGTGGGAGTTACCACGCGCGCCAAAGCCAAGAAGCAGAGCAGAATTGCGTCCTGTTCTTTCGGGCCGATCTCTGACGAGTTCTTGCAAGGGCCGATCCTGCTACCATGGTTCGTCTTCAGGCCAGGGGCTTGGATGTCCAACCCTACGACCCAAATGGTGGGTCGTCCCGCTCAGTCACCCGACACGCCAAGGGGAGCTTTAAGCTCCACAAGGAATCCTCTTTAGGGGCTTCACTCAGGCAATAGGTGGCCAAGCAGCAGTTGTTTCCCCAAAGCTTGAGAGAATCTGTTCCCCCGGCAGGCCCATGATTCACCCATGGCAGGCCATATGGGGTCAAAGCGGACTCTCGAGCGAGTAAGACAAGACTTTTTCTGGCCGGGATGAACTCCAGGTTAGGCAGTACTGCCGCAGTGCGATGTCTGGGCCCCGGACAACGCCTAAGGTCGCTTGACGCGTGTTCCCCTAGGATCAGTGCCACTGGTTAGGAGCCATTCAGCAAGGTTGGTGTTGACCTGTGGGACCTATTAATCCACCATCCGATCGCGTCCCCGCTAAAGTTTTGGTAGTAGTAGACTCTCGACTCCCAAACCCAGAGCTGTCCCCTTGGGACTCTCGATGCCCCTACGTGTTCTGAACTCTCTGGGAGATTTGGACGCGCACGGGCGTACCCAAGAAGAAGTACGGCCGGAAGTTTGTACTGGAGAGCGATCATCCTCCTCTCCAGTACCTGGACCGGATCCGCCTGTCGTCGTCGACTCATGGGTTGGGCAAATGAACTGCAGAGTCATGCTTTCATTACTTTCGCCATATCCCAAAGGGGGCCAGCAATACGGATGCTGACTATCTCAGCCAAGCCCGTAGTCGGTACAACTATTGGGAAATCGGTCAGAGGAACACTTCCCCTCAACCGGGGTTATTCCCCCTTTTGGGCTGTGTAGTGACAGTTAACGGAGTGAATCACCACTGGGTCAGATTGCTACTTTTATTGTCTGAAGGCTTTTTTGATTGATAGATAAAAATAGTACTATATTTCCCCTGTAAAAATTCTGTCGTGGAATGTTTGTATTGGAATTTATCGTACCTGCGATCACAGAGGGTTGGTTCCCGGGCCCATTGTTGTGAATTTGCACATGCGTTCAAGGTTCAAAGGAGCACTTATCTCAGAGAAACAGATGCTTTAGAAGGGGTTTGTCACGGGGCCCATGACGATTGGCCCATCTAGGTGGTAAAATTATTCATTTATTTATTGTTGTTTGTTGTGGTCGTGTATCAGTCCCCTAATGTGCTTGTGGTGTTTTGCACCTTAATGTAGTTCAGCTCAGGTTAGGTTTACTTTCTCTCTCTCTAATTTCACTGCCCGTGCAATTCATCCTGCAGAAATCACGGGGGGCTGGTACCTTTCTCTTGAACTGGCTGTCTCTATCGGCCTCTCACCTGTCTTTTTACCTGCCGCACGTGCAGCATTCCTCTTAGCTGAGGGATTCTCACTCTGTGACGTAGGGTGGCATGTTGGCTGCCATCGGTTAGCAGGTTTTTCTCTTCACTCGAGCGGGAAAATTCCCTGGGGGCGCCCGCTCCGGTTCTGGTTCTAAAACCACATCGCCGAAGGGACGGGCCGGGACCTTCATCCCTGCAGTCGGCCCGTAGGGGAGGGACGTCACGTCATCTTTTCCGCATCTGCTCTGCTGGTCCTCTCGACTGGACAGAGGGCAGAGAGTCGCTTGACCCCCACTTTTGGGTCACCCACGGGTAGCTGGTAAGCATCAGTTTCGTGGTTTTTTTTTTTTGTTGTTGTTAGCCGGCTAATTCTTCTCTTTTGCGCAATTTCCTCTTGGTTTCAAAATTATAAAAGAAATATTGTTTGAGACCATTTTTCCCCTGGCCATTCAAAATTATATCCAAAATTCTTTCTCCTTTCAATGCATCTGTGAATGCGTAGTCGGGGGGGATGGGGGAGAACCTGTGATTTAGGTTGGGACTTGCTTGGGCTCGCTCGTCCGCCCCCCCCTCACAATCGCCGGTCTCCTTTCTTCGGCCACCGTCTGTTTGTGTTTGCAAGGAACGAGTGTTTTGGTTTTGCGAGCGTGCGTACGCGTGATTTAGTCGTTTGGGTGCGTGGTTGGAGAATTGATATTTTGAAATTTTACTATAAAATGTGGGGGTAATCGTGCCCTTGAATTTTGATTATATTTGCAATTGGTGATGGCAGTTATAAAGCAATGGTGCTGTATT
>JAFLJL010017240.1:47434-69934 GCA_018398815.1 Conus ventricosus | reverse complement strand
TGGCGCCACCACTCACGTCCTCCGCGCCCCTACACCTTTATCTCACTTCTCCTACCCACACTACCCCTCTACACCCTAGACCCCTAACCTATGCTAAAGCACCAGTTGCGGTATATCACTGCGACCTGGGGACGCAGAGATAGCCCGCACACGTGGTGACTAACTACTAGGGACAAGGACAACCCAAGGGACTCTTTCTCTAAACTACTCCCACCCACACCTCCCCCCAGGACCCACCTTCCTTTTGACCCGGGACCCTCCCGAACTGGTCGCTGGTCCCAAACGGAGGCAACGACAATACCCTACACTGTGCTGGCCACTACGTCCCAAAAGGGGGCCCAGTAGCTAACACCCTTAACCCTACTCCCTAACGCTACCCTTTTTACACACCCATGGGAAAACCCCATCCGGCCCGGAGAGCCCCGTCCTCGGGCTGTTACTCGGCCCCTCACAGGCTGACGCCTCCCGGACGACTGCACTCGGTGTGACCGGGGCCCTTTCCACAGTCCGACTCCCCGAAGACTCTGCACCGGCGGGACCGTGGCTCCTCGTCGACTCCTCCCCGCGCTGGCAAAAACACCTCTGAAGGCCCGCCGGACACAACGGTTGAGGAAGGCCTGGTGCAGTGCCCTCTCGCGAGTCCGGGGCTCGAAGGACGCCTCCTCCTCTGAAGGCCCCCGCGGACACTGAGGGTGAGAGAAGGTTGGTGCGGTGCCCTCTCGACGAGTCCGGGGCTCAAAGGACCCCCGAACAGGGAAGAGAACGGGTGGCTGGGGGAACCCCCAGAGACCCCCGGGTTTAGCAGGAGGAGAGCGCGTCACGACGGCAGAGGGCCCTGGATGGTCTCGCTCCCCCGGGAAAAGCAGCAGGCAGGGGAAAAACCGCGCTCACTGCCGGCACGCGGCAGTAACTGCGGTGTTTGGGCCCCCACCCTCAGGACGGGACGGATACCTGCTGACACAACTGTAGGCCACTACTGTAATTTTGTACTACCCGAGTCATCAAGGCTCATAGGCTACTTGGTAAGTTTTAAATTTCTCCATCTCCTTTGCCTACTTCCCACTCGGGCATGGGAGTGACCCCTTGAATTTCGATACACCCCCATAACCGTTTTTTTTTGGGGTTATCAAATCCATTTCCTGCAAACTTTTATAACAGCATTTAAAACAATATTCTCTCTGACCCGATCTTCACTATTATTATAAAATTATGACTCGCACACAAATCTCGGAGAAAAAATCCCAATCTAAGCACTCCAATACGGATCCAGGGGCCCCCCTTAGGAAATACTAAACAAAATAGGAATGGGCAATCTCACAAGGAAATGTTTCCACACAGTAATCGTAGAATTACACATCTCAAAAAAAACAAAACAAAAACAAAAGACTTATTAATTTCTAACGGTTCCAGTTCTAGCATATTCATCAAAAGAATCGGCTCGCAGCCACAACCCTTCAATTTCTTCCCTCTTTGCACTGTAGTTATAATCTATATCAAAACATGATTTGTTCATCAAGTTTCCACCCAGCACCCACTCTCGTGTCATCTATTGTCAGATACCCAGTGGTTAATCCTTGTTAATGCAACCCAAAACCATAATACCATATTTATTGCTGCACTCCTCCGTTTTTTCCCATCAACTGCAGAATTTACCCGCCTTGAACTTTCCTAAACCCTTCTTTCCGACTATTTAAAATTCATAATGGGACTGTTCCCTACACCTAAAATATCTTTCTCCAACCCTATTATGTCACAAACCATACTCCTGCATGTGTGTCGACTGTCTTTTACTTAAATAAAAAAAAAAAACCAAAACCACTTCAAACCATATGAACTCACTGTCTGCGCTAAACACGTACGCCCCAGATACAGTCTGCACGCGCACGACACCCGCGTCGAGAACAATGACTTGTAACGAAAATGAAAAGACACCAATATTGTTGAATGGTCACGACCTTACTCATTTATAAACCACTCGACCACAAATCAGCCTTGGGCCTACTGCCCAGTTAACCAATTTCCAATGCTGCGCAGGTCAACTCCGAAATCGTTAATAAATTTCAACGAACCACTATATTTACAACTGAAATTGAGCACAATCCCTTTACGATTCACGCGGGACACATCTGCACCTGACTCTGCTATGATCCTCAAAAAAATGCAACTCGTATTACCTTTTACTGCCCCCCTGAAATTAACATGACCTAATCACAACCAATATCTACATCACCGTCCATCAAGGGTTATTATATCGAACCCACATTGTCTAGCCAAATTTATCACATGAAAATCGAATCGGAACCACTATTTTCACTACTTACAGATATACAAAAAAAGAGGTAAACACAAACCGGTGACAAGAAGTTTCAATCACAAAACCCAAAGACGACATCATACCAGACAACCAGTATAGCAAAAAATAATACAACTACACATAGCATGAGAAAAAACTACAGTACAACTCGCCATAATACAAAACATGACGAATGACCACCATGAACCTAACAATCACCAACCTGGACAGACAGACGTTTAAACCCACACCAGTTCTGCAACTGGTGAAGTGGCTGCCAACAGAGACGAACAGAACCCGGCACAGGCCAAGGGCACACCAGACCGACGAGGCCCTGGCCCTAACTATGACTCGAAGTCACTCAGCTCGACTAACGGCGCCCCCGCCGCAACTACAAGGCGCTTTCCACTCCGACGAACACCAGGGACCGAAGTGAAGCTCCCCCAACGCTTTCCCGACCTGGCGGAACCAAGCGAACTCTACTCACAACACAAAACAGCGATTGGTCAGAGCAGCGTATCCCCCCGCAGAGCTGACACGCGGACCAACGGATTTGTTGTTGATCGTGCAATAACCGAAAATTTACCAAAAACAACTCACAGACTTGACAACACCAACAACACCGATATCCCGCCCCCCCTTCTGGGTTAGAACCAAAGTAACAAAAGGGTAACAATCGGGAATGAAAACACCTCCGCTTCCCTCCCTCAACGTGGAATTGAACTCAAAATATTGTATGTCTTTTTCCCTAACCCTACCTAGCTTAACTTTCCCCCTTAACCAAAACCAAATCTTACACACGCACGCTCACACAACCATATACACATATGCACTGCACACCGCTTCTATTTCTGAACTACCATTACTCCAAACACATGGACGGCTGATTTACTATCGCCGATCGGTGACACACCCCCCTGCCTAAGTTTTAACTACAGGTTAAAAACCAAAACTTCTCACTCGATCGGCGTTTACTCACACCCCACCTAAACAATCCCAAATCCCCATCAATCACTCTGTCCTATTGTTACTTTTGAAAGCACCCCAACTCATCATTCCAACAACATTAATACATCATTAACCGCGAATACATTAATCAACCTGGTTTTAACTCTGCCTCACAGAAACCCTTTTCGCAGGCACTTACAGGAGCAGTTACACTACGCTCTACATATAACTTCCTAACTGAGGGTGCTCTGACCATGCACGACCGCTATGCAACACGTGCTACAAATACCACCCCCAGCAACACTTTGCTACGTCATTCTCTTCCAATGACACCCACACCTGCATATCTTCGTCAATGTCAACTTTAATGACACAGGTAAATGGAACTTACTCTCCCCTTCTCTCTCTCTCTCTCTCTCTCTTTTTCTCTCTCTCTCTCTCTCCTGCAAGCGACTCAGAAGTCTGCCGCCACTTTTTCCTTTCCAGAAAACTGCCGCACCGTAAACTGGAATGGCTGCAGCTGCAGTGCCCACCTTGTGATCCTCCACTAACAGACTTCATCCTTTCTAAGTACTGAAGTGGGGAATGATCTGTCTGGACATAAAGGGTCCCCTACAAATTTCACCTGGAACTGTTTTTATTCCCCACCACTGCCAGACACTCCTTCTCAACTATGGGGTAGTTCTGCTCTGCAGGGCTTTATTTCCTGCTGGCACATGCTACAGGGCGCATCTCTTCAGGGTACTGCTGACACAGCATAGCTCCCACTCCCATTCTGATGCGTCAGTCTGGAGCACAATGTCAACCCCGGCCGGCAAATTACAGACAGGAGGTTGGGCAGAAATGCTGCTTCAAAGGGTTGGAACGCACGTTCGCTCGTCGTTCCCTTTCACCTGCCTGGCGGTTCCTTAGTGGATCAGTAAGGGGGTTTGGGCAATGTCAGCAAACCGGGGCACAAATTTCTGTAGTACCCCACTAGTCCCAGGAATCCCCGCACTTGCCGTTTGGTCTCAGGCCCAGGCGCATCCATATTGGGGTCATTTTTTTCCCGCTCAGGCCATATTTTCCCCGCACCCATCCTGTGCCCTAGTAGGTAATTTCCTTTCCTCCCAGCTCACACTTTGAAAAGGGCGGGCTGACAAGGAAAAATTCCCCGAAATCTTGGAACACACGCCTGAGAACTTTCTATATGGCTGTCCCGATCAATTTTTGGCCACCAGGATGTCATCAATGAAGTTATCGACATTGGGGTTTCAAGTGGCTGAACAGTTTTTCATCTGCGCGTGAATACTGCCCTGAAGTACACAGTCCAAATGGCATCACTTTCCACTGGAATTGTCCTTTGGTGTAGCAAAAGCGTCTTTCGCGCGGTCCTCTTACTCATCGGGATTTGCCAATTACCCTTTAGCGAGATCGATCTTGCTGAACACTTCTTCTCTCCAAGCTTGGAAACAGGTTTTTCAATGTCCCGGGATGGGTTCAGCATCAAACTGCACGATGCGATTTTTAACCTCTGAAGTCAAAAGCAAAAATGATCTTCCCATCTTTTCTTCTTGACCCGTAGATAGGCGAGCAGTATGGCGATGCGAGGCTCAAATTGCACCATCCTGATCATGGCCTTGACCTCCTCCTAACCCTCTCTCGTTGCGCAAAAGGCACTGGGTATGGCTTCGACCTGATAGGGATGTCTGACGATAACTTGATGCTGCACGTTTCTTTGGTTTGTGCATGAGGGCACATCAGTCAGTACCCTTTTTGAAATTTGGCCACTAACTGTGCAATTTCCAACTAAAGTGCTGGTCTTCAGTGAGTATTTCCACATCTTTAGGGCCCCCTGTGGCCTCCCAAAGGGAAATGGTAGGAATGTCCTTGCTCAAAAAGGGGAGGGTTTTGTTTCCTCTCAGGCTCCTCCGGCACAACAATCGAGCTACCGAGGCTGTTGGATCTGCAGCGCGCTCGAGAACGACTTTAGTAGGTTTGCGTGGAAATCTTCGTCTTCCCCCACTTCATGCGGTAATCAGTTCACCCACTCTCTCCAGTACTGTATATGGACCTCTCCATGCCAGTTCCAATTTGTTCTGCTTGGTCGGTCGAAGTACTAGCACTCTGGACCCCACAGCTATCTTCCTGGGGTTTCGCCCTCAAATCAAATGTCGCTTGTACTATCCGTGCCCTTGCCAAATTCTCCCTTGCCATCTCGCAGACTCAGCTATTTTGTTCCTCAAGTTGACGACGTATTCTGCCGCTGTACGGAGCTCTTGCCTTTCGGTTGTAGCACCAGATCTCTCAATATCTGCATCGGCCCCCGCACATGGCGTCCATATAGCAGCTCAAAAGGCGAGAAAACCCGGTACTCTCTTGAGGGACCTCACGGTAAGCAAACAGCAGTGTGGTATCCACCGATCCCAATCCTCTGGTTTCTCCTGACACAGTTGCGAAGCATCCGCTTCAGAGTACCGTTGAAACGTTCTACCAATCCATTGCACGCGCCAAAGGTATGGGTGGTAGTCAGACCCCGAATGGCAATTTGTCGGTAGACCTCCTGCATGATCTGGCCAGTTTAAAATGGGTTCCTCTTTCAGTCAGAACCGACCAGGGACTCCTGTTCGTGTCCACATATTGAAAGCTGCCTCTGCCACAGACTCGCTCGTGATCTGGCGAAGAGGGACTGCTAGGATACTTGTCGTAAAGTCGCCTCCCAACACGATCTGTACCATTCTGGGATGCTGGAACGATGGGGCAATGATATCTATCCCAACCCGCTCGAACGGCTCGCGCATCGTGGCATCTTCACGAGGGGGACTCTTGAGATCTTCCTTATCAACCGTACGTGACACTGGAAACATGACTGGGAGTACGACGAATGTCAGCATGATGCCTGGCCAATAAAATGGCGACCAACTCGCCCTTGGTTGGGTGGGACCTAAATGTCAGACATGGGTACGTCGTGGGCTAGTTCATCACCGTGGCCCGTTGTTCAGTGGGACGCAGATTTGACTCGCTACGTCCTTGGGACCCCCAAACCGCCTGACCCGTACACCAGATTTCGAACGTATCGACTCGTCCACACTTGGTATGGAAGTGCGTCCCCGCTTCACACGCACTTCGAGCCTTCCTCAAGGTTTCGTCCTGGTCCTGCATCTGAATTAATGCTGGGTAGAGGTGTCAGAATACACTCTCGACGGGCAGTGGTACTGGTTTTTGCTGCTCCCCGGCTCTCTGCGACGTGTCTGCACTGCCCCTACAATGCCGGGTCTGCATATACAGGCACCCGTATCCAACGGAATTTCTTCTCTCTTTGCGAAGTTTCCGATCAGGACTTCCTGCCAGGGCTATTCATAACCAAAACTCCAATTCCCTTCGATGAATGGCGTTAACTCTATTACCCCCCAGGTAAACAGACCACATCTGGATTCAGCCAACATACTGGAACTGTCTCTCCTGTGTAACGTCTGCTGGTACCAAAACCCTTGGGCCATTTCGGTGTATCCGGCACCAGTGTCTCGTAATCCATTTGCCGGAGCTCCGTTGACCCCTTTCAATGCACGCAGGATCGTACCCCTGCTCAGCGCATGGGCGACACAACGTAGGGGCTACTCGAGCTTGGGGCTGGTCACAACAATGAACAGCTCCACGGAATGGGGCTCGGGCATTTCCCAGCGATGTGGCCTGGGTTCTTGCAGTTGAAACAGATTATGGTCGATCTGGCCCTCTGATCTCCTATTCGGCTGCTGCAGTGCACCATCACTCTGTTGGGATTCTGTGTGGGCTGGCTCCCTATGTCTCACGCTATTAACCGGTTGGCTGGTTAACTGTTCGGTCTTGCTTCGCCTTCCTCCCCAACTTTTGGCCTCCCGCTAAAACCGTAGCTTCCGTTGCCCTTTGATCAACAGTTTGGGCATGTCTTTCCGGACCTCAATAGTGAACTCTGGGGACAGCAGCTGGTAAAATGTTTTTTGAAAAGAGTTTTACTCTCGGGCCCAAACCCCTCTTCCCTTTCCGCTGCCGCACACAGGAAAACCCCCGCTTCATCTTCCCGCACTGGGCGAAGTCTCAGCAGCGTCCCTTTTTGATGCTTCTGAACTTTTCCGGTAGGCCTCAGCAAACTAGCTAAAGTGGCTGAACAGGGCGCTCTTTATCTGATCATAGTCGCCTAACTCCTCCACACTTAACCGCATCACTGTTCTCTAGCCTTTCCCCTCAGGGAGAGACATCAGACGTGTGGGCCATGAGGTTCGCTCCCCTTGCACATCTGGGCTACACGCTCAAACTGGGCATGAAAGGTCCCCGTCATCGTTCTCTCCTAACGGCTCAAGGTGGACACGCTTCGTTTCCTTATGTCGCGGTCAAGGTCCACGTATCAAGGATGTGAGGATGGAAGAGGAGGGGAGGGACAGGCAGGGCACAACACTCACCGACCACACACTCAAAACCACTCGTGGAAAACAATAAACCAAATAAGCAATTTATTAAATTAATGAAAATATCTCATTCACACCTAGTGGAGAAGGGACGACTATCAAGAAGAGGGAGGATAGAGAGATAAATTGGAAAAGAAGGAAAATAGAAGATGACAGCCACCTAAAAGAAGATTACTTAATGGACAAAATAAACCCAACAAAAGACCCCCACACCCTGGCCCAGGGAACAACTAATTTAAACAACCACTAATCTATCCCAAAATAAAGAAAGAAGAGAGGACAGGGAGAGAAAACTATTAAATGAAGGAGGAACAGGGTCTATCTCAGCCACACAAGCATATTCATCAACATTCACACACTTACACAATTCATGAATACTCACACATATACCCTCACAAACCTCACAGCCAAAACAGAATGTCTCCCACACGCCAGGCATCACCAAACACCACCATACACAGCTAGAAATAACTTAGCTCAAAGTCTTTTCATGTCCGAACAGGGGAACACAGGTGCATCCAAAGAAGCTGATACTCAGGAAGGCGTTCTGGCCTCGCTCTTAGTACACGGTCAGCGTCCGGCTCTCTTCATACAGCTCTCGGAATGTATATCCAGACGGCGTCTGGACCGGCACCCCGTCGACCAACGGAAAACAAGAAACAAACCCCCGCCCTAAAAAAGGGGCATTAGAACACATTCTAGGTACAGCTGAAATATGGTGTAGGTGCAGGCTATTACTGGCGAATGGGCTACACCCGCAAGACGAACCTAGTTTAATTATTTACTTCACATTTCATTATTGTTATTATATTTTTTTTTTTTCTTCTCTCTAATGATTAAAAAAAACACAAATTCGTTTACCTGATGAAACTATTTTTGTCATAATATATACTACCCCTTCAATCTGAAGGCCTCGGGTATATAAAAACTGACAAGGAAACAAGTCAGATGACGTGTTGACCTGAGAATAAAATTACAACACACCATACCACATTCACATTAAAGGAAATATAATAGTAAATTAAATGAGAAACAAAAATGAAACAATACATAAACAAATGGACAAACAGGCGGAGCGAAACCAACCAGGGGCGCCGCGAAGGAACGCTCGCTTCCGACCCAAGTGAGTCGCGCGGTAACTCGATCAACACCGCGTCCGGCCTGAAGTTTTCTTTTTTTTTTTTTTTCTTAAATTAAAATAAATAATTTTATATTTATAGAAACCAAACTAGCATACTCCTCTCTCTGACGGAGTACACAAAAATAAAAATGATTCAGCCAAAATGGAAAATAAGCGTGCGCGGCACGCTCTGTGTCTGACCAAATCGCTGACAAGAAAAATGTCACGCTTCAGCGTAGCGCATTTAGAATAAAATTTTAAACTTGCTCTTCCATATTTATAAATCAGGCTAACGCTCGCAGCGCGCCTGAAACCACAATAATTCTCCACACCGGTAGTACTGCCCCAGCACAGTACCCAAAATGACAGATTTTGAATGAAATATTAATTTTATAATTTACAACCGATACCACTGTGGAATGCGACATGAGAACCAGAAGCACGAAAATAACTCACCAGAACGGCGGGTGGAAAGGAGGGGAAAAGTGGGGCCGGCAGACTGATCCTCAACGACAAGACTGTCCGGAACCTCGGAGCCGACAGCACCAGCAGCCCTTCACCATGGGATGGCGGACAGCTGGTCACCCCCAGCGAAGAGGGTCAAGTTGAAGACTTGGTGGGCAGGAATAGGGATTCCTCTCTCTCACCTGAGACTACACCGTCAGGCAGACAAGTGGCCTTCGTCACGGGTTATGAAATGCCTCGCCAAGAGAACGTGGTCTCTCACTCGTGGCTCCATCCGAGTCAACATAAGAATTTTCCCAAACGCCAACTGCCGATCAAAGGGGAATAACTTCCAATGACTCAGTGAGCTCTCCACGGGTTTTCACAACTATACGGGTATCTCACAAAAAGCATGTTCATGCGGTGCAAAAGGATGCACGCAAACCGCACGGACGGGTAGACTTTTCTCCCTGAAAAGTTGACAGCACACAGCTGCCAATCCCTCTTTTACACACACATAAAAAAAAAATGGTAATAACTGACAAACTACATTTAAAAGCGGGATGGAGGGCTGTCCGTCCGTGACAACACCCCCACCCAAAAGGACCTGTGCCACGAGGCACAGTCCCTGCAGCCTTCCAGCACCGCTGGTTGTAAGCATGCAGAGAGGTCAAACTCACACAAATGAAACTGGGTGAAACCTTGGTAAGTTTCAGAGTGCATGGGAAGATATCTTCAATGCATTCGACTCATGAAGTCTGCCTCCACATTGTCCTTCCCAGGAATATGTCGGAACCTGAAGGCATGACTTTGAAGCTCGACCGCCCAACCCATCAGTCGACGACTTTACTGGACGGATTTGTGCAGGTAGGCCAAGGGATGGTGGTCAGACTCTAGAATGAATTCCTTGCCGTAGAGATATGGATAGAAGCAGCGGACGGCCCACACCACGGCGAGACACTCCAACTCGATGGTGTGGTAGTTCATTCTGCTCCCGTTAACTTCTTGCTGGCATAGGTTATGGGAAAGCAGACCTCGACTTGGTCTTGGAGTAGAGCAGCCCCGAGCCCAATTCTGGACGCATCTGTGCGAAGCACGAAAGTGGTGTCGGGGTCTGCAAGTTGCAGCACTGGCTGTCTGGATATAGCGTCCTTCAGCTCCCTGAAAGCCTTCACATCTTCCTCCTTCCAATCCAGATTCTCAGGCTTTCGAGCAGAGGTTTTGTCGGTAAGGGGCTTTGCTGTCTGTGCAAAGTGAGGTACAAACTTTCAGTAATATCCGACCAGGCCCAGGAATGAACGGAGCTCCTTCTTAGTCTTGGTGGCTGAGCGTCCTCGATTCTTCCCACCTTGTCGGGCTCTGGCAGAAGGTACCCCTTGCCAACAACATGTCCCAAAAACGGCACCTCTGACTCCCCTATCCTGCACTTTGTAGGGCCGTGCGGCGAGTTGCACCTCTCGGAGACGATGGAAAAGTTTCCTGAGCAAGCGCAGATGTTCCTCAGGTAGGTCTTGCGCAACCTGGACGTCTTTCCACGTTTCACTGAGCTGAGTTGCCACACATGGGATGTTGGAGCTCAAGGGCGAAGTTTCCCTATTTTCTTCTTCCAAAGGAACTGTGCCTAGAGGCACCTTGGTATGCCGTCCCTTGGGCGTGGTTCTTGACAGATGTCACAGGTTCGACAGAATCTCCTTACATCCGAGTCATCCCAGGCCAATAGAAGGCTTGCTGAATCCGCTCCAGAGTGCGTCTTGTTCCCAGGTGCCCGGCCATAGGCGGGTCATGTCCCAGACGCAACCACTGTCTGCCGAAGCGCTTCTGGTACGACCAACTGGGTGCCGTAGTGGTGGCAGAAGAAAACTGCCGGTGCAGAAGTCCCTTTTGCTGGACGAACTTGATCTTTCCATTAGGCCGCTCTCGAGTAGACTTTCCCACGAGCTGTCTTACCTTGTTCAGTGTGGGGTCTTTACTTTGTAGTCCCTTGATCGCTGAAGGTTCTAAACTGACCTGGTCGTGTGAAGGCACGGGCTTTAACAAGGGCTTTAAGACTCTCTTTTCTCTCTCTGCCTGCGCCCGAGTGGTGGCGGCAACGAACACCTCTGGAGGTAACTCGGTGGATATGGAGAGAGCTCCCACCATCCTCCCTGCAGACTGTGTTCCTATGAGGAGGGAGTACGCTGGTTGCTTCAAAGCCACTGCCATACTTTTCCCTTGAAGTAGGGCGTCGAGAGGTCTACAAGCACCGTTAATCGAGGTGGCAGTGAACGATGACTCGATCCCGCGACTTCGCAGGTATTCCGCGAGGAGCATCCTTAGGTACTAACTTCTCGTCAACAAACACTGCCGTGGCGCCCGTGTCTCTAATGGCCTCGACAACGTTTCCCGCTACTACTGACAGGAAGGTAGGGCAGGCTGGCGTAGTCGCTTCCACCTCCCCATATGCCACTTTAACTTGCGTTGTAGGTTGTTTTTTACGGTCAGGGCAGACACGCGCCAGATGACCGATGCGACCACATACAAAACACTGTCGGCTCTGCGCCTGGTTTGTCCCTCTTCCTCTTGGGTTTTGGTGGTCTGCACTTGCTGAAGACGAAGATTGTCCGGTGGCAGACGAAGACTGTCCGGTGGCGACGAATCTTCACCTCGTGGTTTACTGGTACTTGCCGAGGAATGGTAATAATATCGTCGTGCATCGGCATAGGCCTCAGCTATCCTCAATGCCTCTGCGTAACTCTGTGGTTGGGCCTCACCCAACTTGCAGCGTAGGTCAGGCGAAACCGAATTCATGAGCTGCTCCAATAAAATACATTGTCTCAATTCCAAACTGTACGTTTCCACCAATAATCGAGGGATCGACGAAGCCGCTCGCCAAATTGGTAGAACGTTCATCAGGTAGCTTCTTCATGGAGCGAAATTGCCTCCTGTAGCTCTCTGGGGTCATGTGGAGTCTACTTCTCAAAGCAGCCTTCAGCTCGTCATATGTAGCTCTGGTGGAATATCCACGAAAGCTTCCTTAGCTTTACCCGTGAGATTGCTCACTAGATTAGAGCCTTTCTTTCATTGTTTAACTCATAAAGCTTGAGCCACAGCTTCAAAATGTTCGATATAAGTGTCATAGACTCCTTATCATTGTATCTGGGCATTTGAATCATGGGGGGAACAAGTGGGGGTATATTTTCCACCTGACAGTGCCGGCTACAGATGCCGGAGCATGTGGCGGTCCTGAGAGAGATTGTCATCCTCTAGTTGCGAGATAAATTCCGCTCGCATTTTTTCTCGCTCAGCCTCAAGACGAGTTTCGAAATCTAACTCTCTCTTCCTTTGGGTTTCTTCCTCCTCTCTTTTCTTGTCTTCTTGTCTTTTCATTTCCATTTCCATTTTCCATCTTCTTTCTTCCTTTGCTTCTTTCTCTTCTCTCTCTAACCTTCTTTCCTCCCTCTCTCTTCTTTCCTTCGCTTCCCTCTCTCTATCTCCCTTCTCCATCTCCTTTCCTCCTTAGCTTCTTTCTCTTCTCTTTCTATTTTTCTTCTTCCTTTTCTCTTCTTTCCTTTGCCTCCCTCTCTTCTCTCTCTATTCTTTCTTTTCTTTCCTTTTCTCTTCTTTCCTTTGCCTCCCTCTCTTCTCTCTCTATTCTTTCTTTTCTTTCCTTCGCCTCCCTCTCTTCTCTCTCAAACCTCATCATAAGTAATGGATCCAGTGGAACTGGTCCAGGGAGACGCGGAAACGGTGACGGTGGCCGTATTAGGTCCTCCCTCGGAAAGGGGTAGGTCGACCAACACTGGAAAAGGAGGTGGGAAGTGGTCGTCTCCTCGGAGACGGTGAACCAAGGGGTATGGTTATACTGACTGACGGAGGACGTCGTGACAGGTGGTTGTCCTCCTCCAGTAGAGAACACCACGTGAGTATCAATATCAGATCCTGTACGGGAGGTGTAGTGAGACATAGGAGTAGCTAGTCCAGGTACAATCCCTGTTCCTTTTACTTGAGAGCGGGTGAACCGACGATCCTCCCCAGTAGCCATTTTCCCTCAAAGTGATTACGCACAATAGTTTTCAAGTAAAACACGCGGGGCAAAACGCTTCCAGGAATATGGTTACGATATGAAATGTCAGTTCCAAACACTTGAAACCAATAAAGTTATGCACAGATCTGACCACAGCTTAAGTGGAAGTAAGTCTTGGTTGAAATACAAGTCAAAATGACAAAATGGAGATTATGACAAAGTGGTCTTCAACCCACAAATCTTTCACTATGTCTCATCACACAGTCAATGGAAGACTACCTGCCTTCAAATCAATAACGCCAATCCAACAACAAGGTAAGGGAAAATAATTTCCTATACCCCTCTGAGACCGACGCAGAATCAAAACCAAAGTGAAAAGCACCTGTCCCCGGACAGATTCACACACAAAAGCTTGTGAAAAAATCTCACCCAGTAAAGGGAATGAACGACCCTTTACAGAAACACTATCCTAACACCGCAACAATGAAAACGCGTTACCAAAAGACCAGGAGACTACCCTATCTCCGGTCACTAATACACCAATTTTGATCAAAGGGAAACAACTCTTCCAAAACCTCTTTGACCAAGAAAACTCCTCTGAATGAAGCCCTCAACTGTCGCACAGCGAGTCGACAAACCAGAAGGGAACTATGCAAGAAACTTAGAATAGAGCCTACAGACTCTAAATGAAGGAATACCGCCCTAAACCTCTTTTCCAATAACAATCACTTGTGAATAAGCCGACTAGACAGGTGATTAGGCCTTCTTGATTCCTGTGTAGGAACAATACACTAACCAAACAAATCCTCAAAATCACAAGTCGCAACATGCTGAGCAAAACATTCAAACACTATTGATTTTACTCAGCTACGCCAACGCAAATGTAACGACCGCAAAATCAATATAAATACAAAACACGAACGACACACGAAAAACGCAACGACGGGAAGAATGGATAAGTGAGTAACGGCCGGATGGACTGACTAAATCACGATGGAATATAACTACGAGATGACGACGCAAACTGAAACAGTTTCGCAAAGTCGAAAAGATTTGCTTGACTACCCCGCGGCTGATATGTACACACTGCACCAACACGCCTAGCCTGTAGATTTCAAGCTGACCCAGTTACGGCGCGCAGTGGCAAGCCCACGCGAGCACGCCTGAACTGTGTAACACCGCGGTTGTGAGAGTGGTAAGGGAGGTGGGGTACACTGTAAGTTGGAAGGTGGCGTAATGGATAAACACAGCCAGCCAAGCCAACCTCTCAATCCACACACACTAACACTTTTATTTCTTTTCTTTTCGCAACCCACACACCACCATTAAAGAGTGTAAATTTTAAACTAACAAGAAAAATATAAAAATAGCTAGTGAGTGCGAATAGATAGAAGAGAAAGCCTATCTAAAGGGAGCTAGTCTCCTTACTACTAAACAAATACAGAAACCTGACCCTAGTGTAAACAAAAAATAATCACCAGAAAAATAAATACCTAAGTATTTTAACAGGACAGGGGGTGTTACCAGCTAGTTTTCCGCACGCAATTTAGACCAAATAAACCAACAGGATCCTACCTACTTTTACCTGCGCTACTCTCAGTCGTAGTCTTGGGTACAGGCAAATCAGGCAAGCAAAATACGGTCTAACCTATGTCAGCACAAACACTGACGCTGTAGAACCTGCACAATGGAACCAAAATACACTCCCCACCCTTTACCCTCCGTTACCTATTGAAAGATAACAGTAAAGTTAAGGAGTTAAGTTTACACATACCGGCGATACTTTTTGAAAAACAATAAAACGAACAAGACTCGGAGGCAGCTAGAGCGCCGGCGGCCAAGGACGGGAACTGGACTTTCCGGTCACGGCAACCCCGCAAACGTTCCGCTCCGCGTGGAGTCCCCTTCACGGTGGGACTCCGGCCCAGCCAACCACCCACTTAATACAACACAGACCATGAGGGTGGAGCGGTAGTCGAGAGTGCTGTGAAAAATCCCGACCAACCTCCTCAATTCCAAACCTTCACATCCCGGACGAGCCCCCAAATGTCGCGGTCAAGGTCCACGTATCAAGGATGTGAGGATGGAAGAGGAGAGAGGGACAGGCAGGGCACAACACTCACCGACCACACACTCAAACACTCGTGGAAAACAATAAACCAAATAAGCAATTATTAAATTAATGAAAATATCTCATTCACACTAGTGGAGAAGGGACGACTATCAAGAAGAGGGAGGATAGAGAGATAAATTGGAAAAGAAGGAAAATAGAAGATGACAGCCACCTAAAAGAAGATTACTTAATGGACAAAATAACCCAAACAAAAGACCCCACACCCTGGCCCAGGGAACAACTAAATTTAAACAACCACTAATCTATCCCAAAATAAAGAAAGAAGAGAGGACAGGGGAGAGAAACAATTAAATGAAGGAGGAACAGGGTCTATCTCAGCCACAAAGCATATTCATCAACATTCACACACTTACACAATTCATGAATACTCACACATATACCCTCACAAACCTCACAGCCAAACAGAATGTCTCCCACACGCAGGCATCACCAAACACCACCCATACACAGTAGAAATAAACTTAGCTCAAAGTCTTTTCATGTCCGAACAGGGGAACACAGGTGCATCCCAAAGAAGCGGATACTCAGGAAGGGCGTTCTGGCCTCGCTCTTAGTACCACGGTCAGCGTCCGGCTCCTCTTCATACAGCTTCGGAATGTATATCCAGACGGCGTCTGGACCGGCACCCCGTCGACCAACGGAAAACAAGAAACAAACCCCCGCCCTAAAAAAAGGGGCATTAGAACACATTCTAGGTACAGCTGAAATATGGTGTAGGTGCAGGCTATTACCTGGCCGAAATGGGCTACACCCGCAAGACTGAACCTAGTTTAATTATTTACTTCACATTTCATTATTGTTATTATTATTTTTTTTTCTTCTTCTCTCTAATGATTAAAAAAAACACAATTCGTTTACCTGATGAAACTTATTTTTGTCATAATATATTACTACCCCTTCATCTGAAGGCCTCGGGTATATAAAAACTGACAAGGAAAACAAGTCAGATGACGTGTTGACCTGAGAATAAAATTACAACACACCCATACCACATTCACATTAAAGGAAATATAATAGTAAATTAAATGAGAAACAAAAATGAAACAATACATAAACAAATGGACAAACAGGCGGAGCGAAACCAACCAGGGGCGCCGCGAAGGAACGCTCGCTTCCCGACCCCAAGTGAGTCGCGCGGTAACTCGATCAACACCGCGTCCGGCCTGAAGTTTTTCTTTTTTTTTTTTTTCTTAAATTAAAATAAATAATTTTATATTTATAGAACCAAAACTAGCATACTCCTCTCTCTGACGGAGTACACAAAAATAAAAATGATTCAGCCAAAATGGAAATAAGCGTGCGCGGCACGCTCTGTGTCTGACCAAATCGCTGACAAGAAAAATGTCACCGCTTCAGCGTAGCGCATTTAGAATAAAATTTTAAACTTGCTCTTCCATATTTATAAATCAGGCTAACGCTCGCAGCGCGCCTGAAAACCACAATAATTCTCCACACCGGTAGTACTGCCCCAGCACAGTACCCAAAATGACAGTTTTTGAATGAAAATATTAATTTTATAATTTACAACCGATACCACTGTGGAATGCGACATGAGAACCAAGAAGCACGAAAATAACTCACAGAACGGCGGGTGGAAAGGAGGGGAAAAGTGGGCCCGGCAGACTGTCCTCAACGACAAGACTGTCCGGAACCTCGGAGCCGACAGCACCAGCAGCCCTTCACCATGGGATGGCTGACAGCTGGTCACCCCAGCGAAGAGGGTCAAGTTGAAGACTTGGTGGGCAGGAATAGGGATTCCTCTCTCTCACCCTGAGACTACCACCGTCAGGCAGACAAGTGGCCTTCGTCACGGGTTATGAAATGCCTCGCCAAAGAGACGTGGTCTCTCACTCGTGGCTCCAATCCGAGTCAACATAGAATTTTCCCAAACGCCAACTGCCGATCAAAGGGAATAACTTCCAATGACTCAGTGAGCTCCCACGGGTTTTCACAACTATACGGGTATCTCACAAAAAGCAATGTTCATGCGGTGCAAAAGGATGCACGCAAACCGCACGGACGGGTAGACTTTTCTCCCTGAAAAGTTGACAGCACACAGCTGCCAATCCCTCTTTTACACACACATAAAAAAAAAATGGTAATAAACTGACAAATACATTAAAAGCGGGATGGAGGGCTGTCCGTCCGTGACACTTCACTCGATCAACCGTTTCCTGTGCGCTGCTTCGTCTGAGGCCTGTCGCTCCTGTATATTTAGCTCTCGCTCTCTCGCCTCTAACTCAGCTTGCCGTGCTTGAGCTTCTATTTCTCTTATCGCCCTTTCGTCTCCATCTTCTTCCTCTGCAGTTCCAGTTCAATCTGTCCGCTGCTTTCCGTCTTCCATCTTCCTTTGCCTATCAGCCTTCTCCTCTTCAATCTTCCTCTGCTTCATCTCTAACTCCCTCTGCTAGCAGCTTTCTCTTCTTCATCCTTCATCTTCTGCCTCTCTAACCCCCTCTCCCTAGCAGCTTTCTCCTCTTCTATCTTCCTCTGTCTATCAGCTTTCTCATCTTCATCTTCCTCTGCTTCATCTCTAACTCCCTCTGCCTAGCAGCTTTCTCTTCTTCATCCTTCATCTTCTGCCTCACTTTCTCCTCATCCGGAGCTCCAACTTGCTTCTCCCCGCTATCTTCTCGTCTTCTTTACGCACGAGTCTGTGACGAACTTGGCGAGATCTCCCCCAGCTAAAACCATCGCCTTTTCCCCAACTTGACAAACTTTGCATAAGTCCCGTCCCCGGTTCTTGATCCACCCCCGCACCCTGGTCACTAACCTTAGGTTTGGTATCTGCCGTAGTGGCCTGTGGATCCATGACACTATCGGGGTCGTACGCGGATGGGCTCGGGTGTTTTTTGACTTTAGGGTACACCTACCACCACAGAGCTAGCAACGGGACAGTATGCGATCTGAGCGCAACTGGAGGTTTCCCTGACTACTTACTTCCCCCTGAAGCAACCCAGCACAAGTACACCCTATTCTCAATGAGTCACGCAAACCAGCATAACACCACCCACACTTGTATATCTCACACATATACCGATACGGGGTCAACCCACACAATATTACTAATGCGCTGTCTGGGCCCCAAACCCCAATCACGTGACCCCGTATTCCCACCGTCCACTGTGCATGCGCACCAGTTCACATGGACTACAAGTCACGGGCCTCACTGTCTCTGGTAGGCCGAACCACCCGATCACAGTGCACTTGCACCCCACAGTTCATATGCACTCCAGCACACCTTAATGTCACAACACTGCGCACCTCGTGCTTCCCACGCACGTCACTGGGCTTACTCTGCCTTAATCCCCACAGGATATCCGACCACACAGCGTTCAGTCACGGGCTGGGTCCAATCTACCTACTCACTGGGGTATACCACATATAAGGAAACAAGAACACTCGGTTTACCTCTTGGACCTCACACTTAACTGTAATGGGTAGTCACTCGCACTTCCAACAACCAATTCAATATTTATTGATCACTCAACTTCTTTCCCACACGGTTAGGCCAAACCATTCATACCAACACAAGTGCCTACCCAAATTGCCAACGGAAAGCTGCCTGAAGTGGCCCGGGACACTACGTCCACCACCCAGGGTTACTGGCACGCTCCCTCCACCACCCTCCTAAATCGACGTACACACCGGACACAACACCCCCTACCTCCCTTCTAGCTACCTTCGCTACCCGAACCACCTAAGAATATACCCCGCATCCCACAAAGTCACGGTCGCCTTAACCCGGACGGCCCTACCACCCTTTCCCCCACCTATTACACACTAGAGCAGACAATACCCCACAATAACACAGCTTTCAATCATGCGCACTTCTTTTTTCACACACACACTATGGCGCCCCCAAACCACGTCCATCCGCCCCATCACCATTATCTCATTTCTTCCCTGACCCACCTCTACCCCCTGCTACGACCCTGAGACCCCTAACCTAAGGGGCTAAAAAGCACTTTGCGGTATATTCACGCGACCTAGGGACACCAGAGATAGCCCGCACACGTGGTGAAACAAACTAGGGACAAGGACAACCCAAGGGACTCTATTCTCAAAAACTACTACCACCCACACCTTCCCCGACCCACCCTTCTCTTTTGACCCGGGAACCCCTACGAACTTGGTCGCTGCGTCCCCTAACGGAGGCAACGAAAAAGTACCCTACACTGTGCTGGCCACTACGTCCCAAAAGGAGGCAGTAGCTAACACCCTTAACCCTACTCCCTAACGCTACACCCTTTTTTACCACACCCATGGGACAACCCATCCCGGCCCGGGGACTCCAGTCCTGGGCCCGCTGTATCGGCCCCTCACAGGCTGACGCTCCCGGACGACTGCACCCCGGGTGCTGACCGTGGCCTCCCACAGTCCGACTCCCCGAAGACTCTGCCACGGCGGCGACCATGGCTCCTCGTCTGACTCCTCCCCCGCGTGGCACAACACCTCTAAAGGGCCCCGCCGGACACAACGGTGAGGGAAGGCCTGGTGAAAGGCCCTCTCGACGAGTCCGGGGTCGAAGGACGCCTCCTCCTTGAAGGCCCGCCGGACACTGAGGGTGAGAAGGTCTGGTGCGGTGCCCTCTCGACGAGTCCGGGGCTCAAAGGACGCCCGAACAGGGAAGAGCAACGGGTGGCTGGAGAACTCCCAGAGAGCCCCGGTAGCAGGAGGAGAGCTGCGTCACAGACGGCAGCGGCCTGGATGGTCTCGCTCTCCGGGAAAAGCAGCAGGCACGGGAAACCGCCGCTCACCTGCCGGCACGCGGCAGTAGACTGCGGTGATCTGGCCCCAGCCTCAGGACGGGACAGGAACCTGCTGACACAACTGTAGGCCACTACTGTAATTTTGCTACTACCCGAGTCATCAAGGCTCATAGGCTAATTGGTAAAGCTTTTATTCTCCATTCCTTTGCCTACTTCCCACTCGGGCATGGGAGTGACCCCTTGAAAATTTTGAATACACCCCCATAACCCCTTACTTTGGGGTTATCAAATCCATTTCCTGCCAACTTTTATAACAGCAGTAAAACAATATTCTCTCTGAGCCGATCTACACTATTATATATGGGAAAATTTTGACTCGCACACAAATCTCGGAGAAAAAATCCCAATCTAAGCACTCCAATACGGACTCCATGGGCCCCCTTAGGAAATACTAAACAAAATAGGAAATGGGCAATCTCACAAGGAAATGTTTCCACACAGTAATCAGTAGCAATACACATCTAAAAAAACAAACAACAACAGAACAAAAAAGAACTTATTAATTCTAAAGGTTCCCATTCTAAGCATATTTATACAAAAAGAAAACGGCTCGCAGCCACAATCCTACATTCCTCCTTTTGCAATGTCAGTTATAATCCTATACAAAACATGATTTGTTCATCAAATTTCCACCAGCACCCCACTCTCGTGTCATCTTTGTAGATAACCAGTGGTTTAATCCTTGTTAATGCCAACACAACCATACTCAACAAAATTACATGCTGCAACCTCCTCCGTTTTTATTTCCCCTCCCAAATGCAGAACTACCCGCCTTGAATTTACCTCACCCTTCTTTCGACTCACTAAAATTATTTGGACTGTTCTCCCTACAACCTAAAATATCTTCTCCAACCCTATTATGTCACAACACATACACCCTGCTGTGTGATGTCTTTTTAATAAAAAAAAAAAAACCAAAACCACTTCTAACCATGAACTCATGTCCTGCGCAAACACGTCGTCCCCGATACAGCTGCACGCGCACGACACCCGCGTCGAGAACCATGACTCGTTTAACGAAATGAAAGACACCAATAAGGTTGAATGGTCACGACCTTACTCCAGTATAAACCCTCGACCCAAATCAGCCTTGGCCCTACTGCACATTAACCAATTCCAATGCTGCGAGGTCAACTCCGAAATCGTTATTAAATTTCAACGAACCAAATACTATTTACAACGAAATGAGCACAATCCTTACGATCACTCAGACACATCTGCACCTGAACATGCATGATCCTCAACAATGCATCGTATTACCTTCTTACTGACCCCCCTGAAATTAACATGACCTAATCACAACCAATATCTACATCACTCCATCAACGGTTATATATCAACCACATTGTTAGCCAACCACAAGCAATCGACTCTGGAACCACTATGTACACTACTTACAGAATATCAAAAAGAAAGGGAACAACCAAACCGGCTGACAAGAATTTCAATCAAAAGAACCAAGGACGACATCATACCCCAGACAACCAGTATTCGCAACAACATAATACAACTACAACATAGCATGAGACAAACTACAGTACAACTCGCCATAATACAAAACATGACGAAAGACACCACCATGACCAAACAATCACCAACCTGGACAGACAGACGTTCAACCACACCAGTTCTGCAACTGGCTGAGTGGTGCCAACAGAGACGACACAGAACCCCGGGACAGGCCAAGGGCACACCAGACCCGACGAGGACCTGGCCCTAAAATATGACTCGAAGTCACTCAGCTCGACTAACGGCGCTCCGCCGCAACTACAAGGCGCGTCCCACTCGGACGAACACCAGGGACCGAAGTGAAGCTACCCAAAGCATTCCGACCTGGTCGGAACCAAACGAACTTCTCCCACAACACAAAACAGCGATTGGTCAGAGCCAGCGTATCCCTCCGCAGAGCTGACACGCCGGACCAACGGACTTGTTGTTGATCGTGCAATAACACGACAATTTACCACAACAACTCACAGACTTGACAACACCAACAACAGCCGATATCCTGCCCCGCCTTCTCTGGTGTTAGAACCAAAGTAACAAAAGGGTAACAATCGGGAATGAAACCAACCTCCCGCTTCCATCCTTCAACAAGTGGAGATTGAACTCAAAAATATTGTATGTCTTCTTTCCCTAACCCCCTACCTAGCTTAACCTTCCACCTTAACCAAAACCCCAAATCTTACACACGCACGCTCACACACACACATATACACATATGCACATGCACACACGCTCTCTATTTCTGAACTACCATTACTCCAAAACACATGGACGGCTGATATTACTATCGCCGATCGGTGACATTGTGCATGAGTGCGTCAGTCAGTACGTACGCGCGGCGCGTACGCGTGTGTGTGTG
>JAFLJL010017240.1:29766-37266 GCA_018398815.1 Conus ventricosus | reverse complement strand
CACACACACACACACACACACAACATCACACACACACACCCACACACACACACACACAACACACACACTCACACACACACAACAACCACACACAGAACACACAACACGCACACACACACACACAGGCTGAGAAAATCTTCTCTTTTATGTCTCTTTCTGATAGCCTGTGTATTCTGTCTGTCACTCTTTACCCCACACACCACACAGTCCCACACACCCTCACACACACCCACACACACACACACACACACACACACACACACACACCCACACCTGACACGCGTGCGAGTGCGTTCACTGCGCACACGCATGCAAGTGTGCGATCACACGACGACGCACAACGCGCACACACACACACACACAGCACACACACACACACACACAACAGAAGCACTCTCTCACTCTCTCATCCTCTCTCTCTCCTCTCTCTCTCACACTGCACAAGCAAACAAGTCAATCTACTGGGGTCAGATTAGACCTGGTATCAACTGTATAAAGACTTGACGTTTAGTCATTTCATACGACGATATGGTCAATAGACGGCCCTGCAGGCCACGAGTGCATACACGACCCGCATTGTAACGTGGCCACAACATTAGAAACCATTGTGGGAACAACTGTTCAAACTCCTCTGCAGCCATGTTTACATAGTCGAACCTACATTGTAACCAGCCAACAGCATAATGTGTGGGTGATGTGGTGCGTGGGGTGTTTTTAGACAAGCAAAATGTGTATGCACGGGATAGCGTTCAGAATTTGCAGTGCTGGTCTTTTGATGCAATTTACAGGAGGAGCTGGCGAATGGACGAGAGAGATGAGTGTGAAGAAGGTGAATGGAGAGAAGTGGAATAATAAAAAACAAGAAAAAGGAAAACGAAAACGAAAAAAAAAAAAAAGAAAGTAATCGTTTCTGTCTCTCTGTCTCTGTCTCTCTGTCAACGGTCTGTTGACTTCTGTCCGCTCACTCTCTTTATGACGATGAAATGTCCAGAAAGCGTGCATACGAGATGCAACCGCACGCGCGTGCACGCGCGAGTGTGTGAGTGTGTGTGTTAGTGATTGTGAGTGTGTTGTGTGTGTGTGTGTGTGTGAGTGTGTGTGTGTAGTCCCAAATTGTCTATGTAAGATTGTGTGTATATGCATGTGCAACATAATCTGTGTAGGTCTTTTTATAAAAGTAAGCAAATTGTAACAGTGAACGAGACGAGACAGACAGACAGACAGACATAATGGGAGAAGATAACCGACAGACACAACATACAGAACAGAGACTGACAGGGAGCGACAGACAGATAGTGACAGACAGACAGACAAACAGATAGACAGAGACAGAGTGACAGAGAGTCTGAGTGAGTATGTGGCAGCGTTTTGAAGCTGAAATGATTTCAGGGGAGCTGAGAGGAGAAATTGGGGGTGATGGAGGGTGAGGGGAAATACAATCAAAGGGGAAAAAAATAGTAAAACAAAACGAAAAAGCAAAAGCAAACACAATCTCTCACTCTTGCTCACTCTCTCCTCTCTCCTCAACTCACTCTCTCCTCTATTCTCTCTCCATCACACTCTAACTTTTTACGCCACTCTTCCACTACACTCTGTCTGTCTGTAAATTGTCTGTCTCCTGTCTCTCCTTTCGGTCCGTGATGCACGTTTCATGCAGCGTGCCCGTCCCTCGCGCAAGTATTATTTTGGGTGTGTTGTGTTGGGTGTGTGGGTGATGTGTTGTGTGTGAGTGTGTGTGTGTGGTGTGTGTGTGTGTGTGTGTGTGTTGTGTGTGTCTGTGTGTGTGTGTGTGTGTTGGTGTGTGTTGTTGTGTGTGTGTGTGTGTGTGTTGTGTGCGTGTGCTGCGTGAGTGCCGTGCGTGTGTGTGTGTGTGTGTGTTGTGTGTGTGTTGTGGTGTGTGTGTGTGTGGGTGTGGTGTGTGTAGTTGTGTGTGAGGTTGGCATGCACACGAGCGTGTGAACGTGGATATGCTGTCAGTGTTTGCAGTAGCGTGGTCATTGAAGCAATTACAGTGAGTTGAGCTGGCGAATGGACGAGTGAGATGAGTGGTGATGAGGAAGGTGAACGGAGGGAATAGGAATTATAAAAACAAGAAAAACAAAAAGAAAAAGGAAAACTAAATGAATAAATGGCGAAGTGGATAGCGTCGCGGACTCCAGGCTGGAGGTTGTGGGTTTGAATCCCATTCAGAGTCCTGTGGGTATTTCTGTGCCCGAACCATTTTCTACCCAAGTTCAGATTGCTGGCAGACTCAGTTGGTAAGACTGGGGACCACACAGTCCGAGTTTTCATCCATTAATGGATGCCTTTCTGAGAGTGTTGCTACAGCATAAATTTCCTATCCAACACTGCAGGTGGCTGTAATCTCTCAGGCCTCGATGACGCCGGATTATATTATGAACGGATGCGTAGAGTACAGCCCTGTCATGTAGTCTCAGACCGAAATGAAATCCGTAGCATCATCTTAATCACCCTCATCTCATGATCACATGCGCATAAAAAAATGCTCAAATTCGTGTGGCCCCCTATCATGCCCTGCACTCATGGTGACCTCAAATTTCGAGTCCGCCTCCACTTCTGTGGGCTTTGGTTTGGTCCATCGGGACACCGTAATCGGCGAGTCCAGGGGGTCTGTCGTTGGACTGACGTGTGGCGCCCTCCGAGAGAGAGCTCACTCACGCCGGCTCCGGATAACAAGGAGTGGGTGGTCAGGGAGGGGCTTAGTATGGTGGTGTCCTGCGTATGTTAGATCCGACAGGCGCCACTGAACACCACCGAAGTGACTCGGCAGCAGTGCAGTGTCTCCCTCCGGTGGGTTGCCTCTTGAAACGACTTTACATTAGACTGCTTCCTGTGGATTGCTGGTGCCGGGCTGTTGGCGGTGCCGATCCGGGCTGTAGCTATGGAACGGGGTGTCGAATGAGCGGCGTGGGGTACACTGCATCTGAGGTGTGCGCAGAAGTTGGGACAGCAACAAAAAAAATATGAACAGAAAGAAAGTATCGGTCTCTTTGTCCTCTCTGTCTCTGTCTCTCTCTGGCTCTGTCTGTCGACCTGTCGTCTGTCCTGTCTGTCTGTCTGTCTCTATCTCCCTATACCTGCGATTGTCCAGAAAGTGTGCAAACATGCATGCATGCGCGCACCGTGCACGTACGAGATGTTGTGAGTGTGGTGTGTGTGTGTGTGTGTGTGGGTGCGCGAGTAGCGCGCGCGCGCGTGTTATGTGTGTGTGAATGCGAGTAGCGCGCGCAGCTGCGCGAGTGTGTGTGTGTGTGTGTGTGTGTGTGTCCCTAATTGTCTATGTATGTGCGGTGAGTGCGTCAGTCATAGCGTACGCCGCACACCCACGCGTGTGTGTGGTGTGTGTGTGTGTGTGTATGTGTGAGGGGGGGGGGGGGGGGGGGGGGGGGAGAAACATGTTGTGTGTGTGTGTGTGCGTGCGTGCGTGCGTTGGCGGTGCGTGCCGTGCGTGCGTGTGTGTGTGTGTGTGTGTGTGTGAGGTGTGTGTGTGTGTGTGAGTGTGTGTGTGTGTGTGTGTGTGTGTGGTGTGTGTGTTGGGTGTCGTAGCTGTCTTCAATTTAACGTCTACCACATAGTGAAATTGACGAGTGTGTGAAGTGTGTGTGTGGTATGTGTGTGTGGTGTGGTGTGGTGCTGTGTGTGTGTGTGTGTAGTGTGTGTGTGTGTGTGTGGTGTGTGTGTGTGTGTGTGTTGTGTGTGTGTGTGGTCCCCTAATTTCTATGTATGTTTTTTTTTTTTTATTTTTATTTTTTTTGTTTTTTTTTTTTTTTTTCCTTTTTTTTTTTATTTTTATTTTTTTTTTTTTTTGTTTTTTTTTTTGTGTGTATATGCTGTGCGAACATAATGGTACTCCCAGCTGGGTGTCGTGGGTTCCAATCCCATCAGAGTCATGAGGATTTTTCTGCCCACCGGCGCCTACCTCAGAGTTGAGTTTGCTGCGTACTCAGTTGGGAAGACTGGACCACACAGTCGAGTTTCATCCACTTAATGGATGCGTTTCTGAGAGTGTTGCTCCAATTTCATGATCAACACACAGTGGCTGTATCTCTCAGGCCTGGTTGAACGCCGGATATATGAAAGGTTGCGTATAGTTACAATCTCTGCCATGTAGTCTCAAGACCTGAATGGAAATTCCGTAGCATCATTTCATCATCCTCATTCTCATCGATCAGCATTAAAAAAAAAAAAAAATCTCCCCCCAAATTCTGTCGCCTCTTCATGCCCTGCTCTCATAGTGACCTCAGGTTTATGATGTCCTCTCCACGTCTGTGCCTGGGGGGTGGGGGGGGGGGGGGGGGCTTAGGGGGGCGGGGTCCCCCGGTTATCGCGAGTCCAAGGGGCTGTCGTTGACGACGAGGTGGCGCCCTCCGAGGAGAGCATCGCTTACGCGGGCACAGCTGACTGAAGCAATTATTGTCGTCAGTAGGGGGCTAAGTAGGTGGTGTCCTGCGATGTTAGATCAGAACAGGCGCCACTGAACACCACCGAAGTGACTCGGCAGCAGTGCAGCGTCTCCTCCGGTGGGTTAGCCTCTTGAGGAGCTTGACATTGACTGCTCCCCGTGGAATTCGGTGCCGGGGCTGACCGGGCTGTGCTGTGGCCGGGGTGCGAATGAACGGCGTGGGAGCACTGCCTCGAGGTGGCGGCAGAGTTGGGACAGAAAAAACCGATGACGTATGTATGTTCCTTTTAGAAAGTAAGCGTATGTAACATTGAACGAGAGAGAGAGAGAGAGAGAGAAGAGAGAGAGAGAGAGAGAGAGAGAGAGAGAGAAGAGAGAGAGAAGAGAGAGAGAGAGAGAGAGAGAGAGAAGAGAGAACGCGGAACTCGAACTCGAAAATTTTTAATTGCAAAGGCACCGACCGAATCTGGAATGAGGTTCAATGAAACAAAATATGTAAATCACACACAGTTAGGGGAGGGGGGGGGGGGGGTCTGACGCTGTAACATTTCCACTGATCACGGATCATTTACAACTGCTCACAACCAACTGTATAATCGTAAATTGAGTAATAACCGAAAGATACATACCAAAATCACACCCATATGTAGCGCTCTCCCAGACTCGCACAGTTCGCACAATACAATTTCGCTCGCACTTACAAGTGCGCTCGCGCAAACCACACACACACACCCACACACACACACATCACACACACACACACACACAACACACACACCACACACACACACACACACACACAACACACACACACACACACACACACACACACACACACACACGTAAGCATGCACACGCACACAACACACACACACACACCACACAACACACACACACACCACACACACAACACACACACACTACACACACACACACACACACGCATACACACACACACACACACAACACACACACACACACACACACACACACACCACACACACACATTTTTTCATCATGATCCCTAAGTTACCCAAGGACATATCGACCACGAAAGAAGGTAAAAACAAATAAATTAATGAAACATATGGTACTCGAGGGAGAGAGAGAGAGAGGGAGAGGAGAGAGAGAGAGAGAGAGAGAGAGAGAGAGAGAGAGAGAGAGAGAGAGAGAGACAGACAGACAGACAGATAGACAGAGACGAGACAGAGAGTGGTTTGCAGGAAAAAGCAGTGGATGGACCGAGAGGTTTAAAGAGGGGTGATGGAAGGAGAGGGGAGTTTGCAGTTTCAGTTTCATCAAGGATGCGTCACTGCGTGCGGACTAGTCCATATACGCTACACCATATCCGCTTAAGTGGTGTGGTTTGAGAGCCACACACGCATGATTGATGCTGATGGATAAATGGATTAACAACAAAGAGAGAGACAATTAATGAAACGAGGTCTCGTGGCTACGACTTATGCAGATGTCTGACGTACGCATTAGATCTCTAACGCGCTGGTCAGACCTTGAGTAACGGTGAATGAGGAACACAATGAAAGGGAAAAAAAGAAAAAGAAAAAGTATAACACAAAACTAATAAGCACAACAAAGAATCTCTCTCTCTTCTCCTCTCTCTCTCCTCTACTCTCTCTTCTCTCATCTCTCTCTCTCTCATCTCATCTCTCTCTCTCTCTTCCTCCCACCCTCTTTTCTCTTTCTCTGTCTGTCTGTCCTCTCTCTCTGTCATGCCTGTCTGTCTTCTGTCTCCTCATACTGCTGTCTGTCTGTCAGACTGTCTCTCTGTCGTCCGGGTGAGTGCAGTTTCATGCAACAGTGCGCGTGCCTCCGCGCAAGTGTGTGTGTGTGTGTGTGTGTGTGTGTGTGTGTGTGTGTGTGTGTGTGAGTGTGTGTGTTTGTTGTGTGTTGCGTTAGCATGCACACTGACTGTCTTATCTCTCTAATGACTGCGATTTCAAGAAAGCATGCATACGTGCATGCATGCCGCGCAAGCGTGCAGCGCGAGAGGTGTGTGTTGATGTGTGTGTGTGTGGTGTGTGTGTGTGGTGTGTGTGGTGTGTGTGTGTGTGGTGTGTGTGTGTGTGTGTGTGTGTGTGTGTTGTGTGTGTGTGTGTGCGCGCGTGCGTGCGTGGGCGTGTGTGTGTCTGTGTGTGTAGTGTCCCTAATTGTCCATGTAATGTCCGTGAGTGCTCAGTCAGTAAGTACGTAGCGCACCCAAGGCGCACGCGCGCGGCGCGCTTTTGTGTGGTGCATGTGTGTGTTCTTGTGTCCCTAATTGTCTATGTATGTGTTATAGAGTATATGCGTGTGCGACATAAAGCGTGTGTGGTAGTCTTATTATAAAAGTAAGCGTATGGTAACAATGAACGAGAGAGGACAGACAGACAGACAGACAAAGCGAGACCAGACAGACAGACAGAGACAGACAGACAAAAACAGACAGACAGACAGACAGACAGACAGACAGAGACATATAGACAAGAATCAGACAGACCAGACAGCGAGACGACAGACAGACAGACAGACAGAGACAGAGAGTCTGTGTATCCATATGGCTGCCCTTTCTGTGGTGAAATAATTACATAAGCTGGTGGATGGACGAGAGGAAGAAAGAGGGGTAATGGGAAGGTTAGGGGAAACAATAAAGGGGAAAAAACAAAAAGAAAAAAAAAAGTAAAACAAACGAACATGCACAAGCAAACAGTCTCTCTCGGCTCTCTCTCACTTCTCTCTCTCTCTCTCCCTCACACCACTCTCTCGCTTTCTCCATCTCATCCATTCATCCTCTCTCTCTCTCTCTCTCTCTCGCTCTCTCTGTTCTGTGTGTCTGTCTGTGTGTCTGTGTGTCTGTCTGCTGTGTGTGTGTGTCTTTCTGTCGTGTCTTCTGTCCGGTCGTGTCGGTCCGAGAGTGCACGTTTTCATGCAAGTGTGTCGCGAAACACGCGCAGTATTGTGTGGTGTGTGTGTGTGATGTTGTGTTGTGTGTGTGTGTGTGTGTGTGTGTGTGTGTGTGTGGTGTGTCGTGTGTGTGTGTGTGTGTGGTGTGTGTGTGCGTGTGTGTGTGAGTGTGAGTG